>JAHUTI010079639.1:0-22209 GCA_036250305.1 Ataeniobius toweri
CGACTATGCCAAAACAAATTCCTTGTATGTCCAAAAACGTACTTGGCAATAAAGCTTTTCTGATTCTGATTCTGATCTTGCTGCTATGAAAGCAAGTCAAGAAGCAGCAAACAGCATCTGAAATCTGTACAGTTTTTACTGTCTAGATGTGCTTTCCCTGAAACACACAGTTTCGGTCTAAACTAGTATTTCTAACACTGGTTCAAGCCAACCCCCCTTTAGTGGAGGAAATGTAATGTTTCATTTTGGCTAAAAAATATAAAAGGACAATGTAAGAAATTATCTTGAATTTCCTACTTTACCTTTAAAATGTTGCTCTTTTTCTTTGTGTGTATTTTTTTTCAACAAATAAATAGTAACTGCGCTTTGTTAAATTGTTGGTGCCTATTTCGCTAGGTACACCCTGGACGGGGTGACAGATTCTATCTTAAGAGCAATTTAGAGTAACCAATTAACCTAATAGTCATGTTTTTGGATTGTGAGAGGAAGAGGGAGTACCCGGAGAGGACCCACATGTGCTCAGGGAGAACATGCAAACTGCATGCAGAAAAAAACCCAGGTTGGGATTCAAACCAAGGACCTTCTTGATAAAAGGTGACAGTGCTGACAACTGCACCACCATGCAACTCATTTTTAGGCCCCTTTTATGCTTATTATTATTACAACATCACTGTATGCCAAATCAATTTTATCGCCAGGATGCTAGTAAGAGATAAATGTGGAAAATCGTGTTTCATGTGATAGAAGAAATATCATTTCTATGTTTAAGATTGTTTGAATTTATGACCATTTAGTCTGTTGTATGAATGCAGTTCATACGTTTGGCCACAGAGGGCGGTGTTTAGCCAAAATACCGTCTCACCTGCAAACATAAAGGTGTTTGCTTCCGCCTGTATTTCATCATCTGTAAGTCCTTGTCCGTCTTCATCCTGTATTAATAGAATCACTCATATGTCTTGTTTTCATCGTTTTGGGTTTAATCTGTTGTTTGTCATTATCATTGTCATTGTCACTTTTCTGTTCACCTTTGACGTCAGAATGATGTCCACGAAATCTTTATTTCTCTGTGGTGCTGTTTTCAGACTGGTTTGCGTCTCTGTCTCTCCCTGCTGGTCAATGAGAGCACGGCGCTTCTGTACAACATCCCTGGTGAACCTGCAAGTTGAACATTAAAAAAACACATCTAAATTAAAGAAAAAAAATAATAGATCTTTAAATATTTGTGACAAGAAAATGTGAAAGATGCTACTATGCCAGAAAAGGATATATGAAGTTGTTAACTGGTTTATTTTAAGTCCTAAAGGCTGTTTAACTTAGCTACATGGGGGTTGATGCTGTCCAGACAAGCTACCTGTGTACCACACTCAATGCTTGTTTGAATCTTTGTCCTTGCTGGGTTTTCCAGTAGATCCAGTCCCAGTGGTGTAAAATGCGAAGGCGGCGATCTATCACCAGGTCGCTGAGCTCCACAATGGCAGACACATATTCACTGGTGGACCTAAAGGAAGATGTGTTTCTTTAAAGCAGAAATCAAGAGCAGGAACAGGACGTTTTAGGTGAAATAATTGAGTCCTCACTCCTGACAGTTGCTTTGGTAGCTGAAGGCACACTTTAATAAGCTATCCAGTGTCATCAGAGTGACATGGTCAAACATCTCTATGTTGGTTGTTCCTTCTGCCACCAGGCGCTGCCATTTATTCTGGACATTGAATGAGAGGACAGGTTTCAACTCTTGGATGGAAACTGTTTTATTCTGACAGTTTCCCTACTGCACCCCTTAACCAACACTGGTACTCTTTGGTTGTGACAGAAATGTAAAAGCTGATACAATTTTTCAGATATAAAGGTGTCGAAAAACATGGTTTTTCATTTTCACAGGCTCAAACTGGTTTTATCAGCTATCAGCCATTCTAACTCCGGTTGAATATAGAGGTGACAGTATTTAGCTATTCTCCATACTGAAAAGTCGCCAACAATAATAAAGATGCAAACAGGAATATTTTCTGAACAGCTGTAAATATGTGTTTCTTACATGCATGGTGTTAGTCGAGGAGTTAAATGTCAAGATGTAGTTTTTGAGGATGTCGAAATGAAAAGCCGGAGTCAACAGTCGCCTCTTGCGAGACCACTCCTCTCCGCTGCTTATCAACAAACTGTTTCCTGGGACAATAAGCGAAAGGTTAAAATAAATTATAGGCTGTAATTAGGAGTTTTAAGGAAGAAAACAAAAGAACATTGTATTCATACACAGTTTTCCTCCTGTGGTAATATGAAACCAGACCTGAATAAATGACACACAACATATCCGACTCACCCAGCCATGGACGCAGATGGCCATAAATAAGCTCATCCTTCACCGTGATGTTGGCTTCAAGATGTAAAGAGAGAAAATCAGTGTGAGATTTGGATATTGTGCAATCATGTCTCCTGTTTTGGGTAGTTTTGTTCCTACCAGACGCCATCAGCAGGGGCTTCAGGTAGTCAGGATGGAAGACTCTCACCAGGTGATAGAAAGGCCCAAAGAACCAGCAGCAGGAGTGCTTGTAGGTCTGCACCAACACATCCACCTCTTGAAGACCTTCCTCTGTGCTCTGCATCTGAGATGTCAATGTATTTGTTTTCCTCTAAAGCAAGCTTGTCCTGACCTGAAGATTTAAAATTAAAAACATGCAACTGAGGCTACATTTTGAACCTTACCTGGCCAAGGTGACCTATCAGCCATGAATGTGTTGGTGGCTTATTGAAGCGGGACAACCTATGAGTGTACCAGGCATGTCGAGCCAGCAGCCTCAACGTCCAAACTCCAACCACAGCCACCAGTCCTGCTGCCGCCAGCTGCAGGAGGAGACTAAGCCCAGACCAGCTGAAAATCAGTAAAAGCACGCTGTGAAGGAGAACCATCTTAGCTCATAGAAGCAGAAAGATCAGTGCTCTGATGTCCTGATTTGGCAGAAGCTGCTGACAGGCAGAAGTTGTTGATGTTGAAACCTACAGAAACTGAACCTCTTCCACCCACAATTGCACTCATTTCACCACAGTTACTGAAATTGTTATGGCCCCACTTCCTTTTGTCTGTTGAATGCGGTCACTTTCATAATTTTTACTGCATAAGATTTGTATTGATGTGAACAAGATACAAGTGAAAACACACGTGTATTTTATTCAACAGACCAACACAAAGAAGTGCATGACTGAGGAAGTATTTTTTACAAATATAAATTGTAGAAGTGTGTAGATGTGCATTCACCATCTTTACTGTAATGGCCCTAAATATAATCAAGTGCATCCATTGCTTTCATAAGTCTCCTAATTAGGAAGTACAGTGCACCTGTAATTTGTTCTCAGTGAGCCTCAGAGGTTTCTTAGAGGACATCATTTCAACAATAGGTGGTTCTGGAACGTTTCTATTCTAGACTTTTATTTGTATTTTCACTTATCCACTTAATGTACAACATTTTGGTCAACCATTTGTTGTTTTAAAATGTGCTTTATAAATAAATTCCACTCATGTGGAAAATGTTCTTACATCGATTTTCTGAGGGTAAGAGCAGATAACATGTCAAAATCCCTGAATATGGTGATTATTATGCATTCCAGGATGTCTCCACCCATTAGTGCATACAGTAAAGCGGTTTAACTGCTCAATGATGCCCTGAGGCAATAGACGCAAAAACAAAAACTTTGAACCATGACAAACACAACAAGCCACTTCTATTAATCATATTTCCTGATTAACATAACCATGCAAATCATATACATATATAATTCTGCAAGTTATTTAAATAAAAATATATCAAAAGCTATTAGTTTTGTTGCATTTTCTTAGCTATGCGCTCTGGTTTGCAGTCTGGTTTTGGTTCCTGAAATGAAATAATTCACCTTCAGGCAAAAGCTCACACCCATATTCAACATTCATTGGTCGCAGGCTTGTCAAGCTACATTTTAAGTGATGATTATCTAAAAAAGGGGAAGAAACTGTCAAAAATGTTATTGGTTACCTAACAGCAATGCGAAACTGTATTAGGCACCATATTGTGTTGGACCCTGTTTTATATTTAGATCTACCTTTAGTAGATTTTAGTCCATATTGATATAATAGCATCACACACATGCTGCAGATGCAAATCCATGATGAGAATCTCCTATTCCATCACAACCCAAAGCTGCTCTGTTGGACTGAAATCTGCTCACTTTGGACGCCACAGGAGAACAGTAATATTGTCATTTTTAAGAAACTAGTTTGAGATGATCTGAGCTTTGTGACATGGCACATCTTCCTGTTAGAAGTAGCCATTGGAGGATCGGTACACTGTGATCATGATCAACAACAATACTCAGGTAGGCTGTGGTGTTTAAATGATGCTCAGTTGGTGCTAAGAAGCACAAAGTGTGTAAAAAATGTTCCCCACACCAATACACCACCAGCAACCACAACTATTGATCCTTGGGGGAACGAATCCATGCTTTCTTGTTGTTTAAATTCAGATCCTACCATCTGAATGTTGCAGCTCAAGCTAAGACTCATCAGACCAGATAAAATATTTGTATTCGTGAATTCTAGATTACTGATCTTATCTGACAGGAGTGGCACCCAGTGTGGCCTTCAAGATTTGACGTACTTTGCATACTTTTGTTGTAATAAGTGATTATTTTATTGGAGCTATTGATTTCTTCTCTCATGTCGCACCAGATCAATCATACTCTACTGCAATCAACGAGACATTTTTAGGGGCAGCATATCAGCAGTTTCTGAAACACTCAGACCAGCCCATCTACAACCAACAACCATACTTTGATGCTCGGTTTGAACTTCAGCCATTCATCTTCACCACATCTAGATGCCTAAATGCATTGGCCATGCCATGTGATTGGCTGATTCAATATTTCTTTTAACAGGCAATTTAACAGGACACCACTGGTGGTACTTGGGCTGAATTTAATGTTAATCAGAAGAAATGTTCAAGGTAAATACCAAAGTACTGTTAAAGTAGCAGACAACAGTTAACAAGTAACCTTCTTGACTGTATTCTAGTTGCAACTTGGAAACCAGTAGGGTTACTAACTAATAAGCAGAGTGACCACACTCACTGCAAATAGTAGCACAAGCTAATCAAAATGTATTTTTCATCTCAGCTTCTGGTGTTTTAAAACACTGTAGGATCAAGTTTACTGAGGATGCTGCCTGGAAGTGCAAATTAACCTCTGTTTTTAACTGCGGTTATCACTAGGCTTTACAGGAAGGCAGCCATATTGGATTTCGAGGTGTGAGAAACTAAGAAACTTCAGACTTTTTCACTCAAGGTTTCATCTTCTATGGACCTTTCTAGCTTCAAACCTGGAAATTTCAGTTTCTCAGTAAAAATGACACGTTTAAATCATGTCCTTCAAGTTACCAAATAATGCCCTGGTACAAGATTTGCTTTGTTTCTTTTGTCTCTTTGAATAAAATGACAGCACTAAACTGACAAATGGCCTATAAATATGGCAATACTTGGAGAACTTTGAAGTTTAAAAAATTGAGACTTACTGAGACTTAGTGTTTGAATTACTGAATTCTCCGACTGTTTTCAGCTGAATTGTCATTTTTACGAGGCACATCTGAACGCCACATTGATTGGCACCTGTTGCACCTCCGAGACACACAAACTGGATAGTTCCTGAACTCTAGTTTTGGAAATCATTTGCTGCTTGAATTTTTACGGTCTTTGTGACACAGTTTGGAGTTTTCAGATGTAATGTTGACGTCTGCTACTTTCAGGTAAGTTTTTATTCAGGTAAATATGTTGTGACGGGAAAAACGCTCCGTTGCTGTTTTGTGTTTTTAGCAAATTAGGCACAACACTCTGATTAATTAATAACGCTTTTGCAGATACACCAAAGGAACTAGCTGTGCTTTTTTTTTTTTTTAAAGAAATGACGAATTGAAGTATATTGAGACAAGTAAAAAGTATTTTGTTCTCTTGAAATTTATATGCAATTATAAGCCTATCACCAAAGCCACAATGTAAACACATTGTGGTTAGTTTTTAAAATTTCTGACGGATGTTATAATTACAAAAAAAAAAACAATATACCTTAATTTACCCTATTTATTTTATTTTCTGACAGGAACGATTGCAGCAATTTACACTAATCAGGCATAACATTATGATCACCACCAGGTGAAGTAAATATCCCTTAAAAGAGATCGGAGGGAGATTCTGTTATACAAAAACAGTCACGTTTGTTCCTAATAATAAAAAATGTCCAATTGAAAATCATTAAAATTCCCATGTTTATCTTGAAATAAACATTTGCTTTTTTATGTTAAGGTTCCTTTTTGGATACTAGGTATAAACCTTTATTTATATTTACATGCTGGATGACACTACTTCTCCATATTCCATACAGAACCAGAACTCTCTTCTCTACATGCAGCCTTCATGCCCTTAAATTTGTATTTCCCCCAAAAGACCTAACACTGTCCATAGAAAAAGAAATGAATTAAAACCTATGCTAAAGCAAATCGTTACCCATTGCAGCGTCTAAAAAAAAAAAAGCAATGACATACTAGCTAAAGTGTATTTCATAGAAAATATTGCAAAAAATAGTTTTTACACGTTTTACTAGAAAGAGTCGAGCTATCAAAACATATTTCTTTTAAAGGAGTAAAATCCTGAAAAATAATTCATTTTTATATGAATATTAAGTCAAAGTAGTTTTAAGAGACAGGATTAATGTTTTTTTCTTACAAAGCCTAAATAATGCATCAAAACTGACCTGTGATTTAAAAGAATGTCCTGATTGGCTGACCTTTTGTACCAATAAACTAAAAATAACACATAACCTTGAACTGTCTTTTTCTTTTTTAACTCTGTTGTGAAACGTTATCTTTATTATCTGTCGTTTTGTTCATGTTGCAGATTTGAAACATAAAAACAACAGTATGGCAGAAGGACATGCTGGTTTTGCCAAAAGCGGAGTTGTAGAGCTTTCATCCACCCCTCGGTCATCCCACCGCTGCCGCTACACTCACCCTGGTGAACCTTCTTTGCAATTTCACCTGAGGAATTGTCACACAGAGCAGGATGAAGATGAGGACTCCATGGACTGTGACCCCAGCATGCAGTCAGGCGAGCCACCTTCAACTTGCTTCTATGAGGAGCTGTTCTGCACCAGTCAGACCCCCATGCCACTGGTCCCCCTAGCCGGGTCCTTAATGGCTGCCTCGGGGCCGCAGAGCGACGTGGTGAAAGAAGGTTATCTAGGTAAGCTGGAGCAGAGCCACAGAAGATATTTTGTCCTGAGAACGGGAAGTCACACTGGTCCGAGCAGACTGGAGTGGTACAAGACCCAGGAGAAGTTCACAGCAATGGAAAAGTCTTCTGGGAAGGCGTCTCTGTTTGGAACCAGCAAGCAAGGGTTGGTGGGAAAAAAAATTCAACTAATTAACTTAGAAGATAAAGCTTACTATTCGTGACACAGTTACCACAGTGTACCAAAAACTGTCAATATTTTACTCATCATTACAAGCTTAATTTGTTTTAGTTTAGGAAATGCTTCTTAAAAACACCCTTTCCTTTTTTATTTGATGTTGAAAAGAATAGTAGTTGAAATAAAACTGATCAGAATCGTCTTTCTAAAGGGTCATTTATCTTCGTTGCTGTCTTGGTGTGAGTCGAAGTGGCAGTTCCCGTAAAGGCCACACGGTGGCACTGTACGACAAAGATCAGACTCTGGTGCTGGTAATGGAGGAGCAGCCGCAAGAAGAATGGTATGTGGCTATAAAGAAACTAATGGAGGAAGAGCAGAAGGATGAGGAGCATGAAGAAGGGTTTGATGAAGAGGATGATGGATACTGTACTCTGCCGCCTGCAGCTTTCTTCAAAGAGGTAGGATGATATTTTTTTTTCTTGAATATTGCAGATTAAAGCAGGGGTCTTACAGAGTTTGGAAAAGCCTGGATTTAAGTATATTCCAGGTTTGGAAAAGTTAACCTAACATCCGTCCATCTAGCACTCTTTCAACCTATCCATCAATCCATTTTTTTCCATCAGCGATTCATCTGTTATTTAGTCCATCGATCTTTGTCTATCAATCCGTTCTTCTGTCCCATCCATCATCTGTCCTCCCTTTCAGTCTATATCTAACGTCTGGCCACTGTTGGAATGTCTAAATTTATTCTGAAGGTTTGTTTTTACACTTTAAAAATGGATTGAGAAGACTGAAAGTTTGAGTCTTTAAAAGTAAGGATTATTTACAGGAAATATGTGTAGGATCTCTGAATATTAACACTTTTTATTGGATTCTCCTACAAAACATCTATAATAATTTTGTTCTTAGCAGTACAGTTTGTTCAGGTCAATTTAAAATAAAACAACAAAAGTGTTAAGCAAAATAATTTTTTGTCTTTTTGTTCTTTTTATTCAATCAAATAAGCTTCCCTTCATTATAAACTAACTTTTAAACAACTAAAATCCACCAAAGAACAGAGAATTTACCTTATATTTTAGAGAGATCCAAATCTTGGTCATACTACCTTGTTTCAGTCAAGAGAATGTCTTTTTGTACAACTAATCTTAATTTATTGCTGCATCATCTAAGGTTTGGCCCATCATAGTGAAGGCCAGAGGTCTGGGCTCCTCTAAACTGCTAACAGGGGAGAACCGACTCTGCCTTACAGCATCAACACTCGTCCTGGTCCGACTGGGATCCAGTAATGACTTGCCATCAGTTACGATACCTTTGCTGAGTGTTCGCCGGTTTGGACACCTGGATGGCTTTTTCTTTTTGGAGCTCGGCAGGTCAGCGCCTCACGGTCCTGGGGAGATCTGGATGGAGGCAAAGAAAGAAGGTAATCGGGCATAAAAAATAAAATCTGTTTCACTTTTAAAGAAGCCTGTTTCTTCAGGTTTTCTGGTTGCCCCGTTCAGGAAACCCAGCAATGGCCCAACAGATTCACGAGGCTGTTAGGGAGACTGTACGCGCCCTTCGAGCTCTTCCAGACTTCAGCAGATCACCGACCTCCAGTCACAATCAACAGCCAGCCATTCTGGCTTCAAAACGCTGCCGACCCAAACAGCGAGACAAGCTGGCTAATGTGAGAACACTTACTCCCCTGGTTCTAGCTAGAAACCCAGAGAGCCAGACTAGTCCTGTGCAACCTCACCGAAGACCCCCAAAACTAGACGACACAAATTCTGAATCCTCTCTGAGCTTCACCTCAGCCCTGAGCCCTTCTAGACACCAGCCAGAAACCAAAAGCTGCACGATGCAGAGCTGGGAGTCCGCTGACAAGGATGAAGGGCTCGGGTACATGATCATGGCTCCTACAGTCAGCCACAGCTTATCTGAGTTATCTCAGGATGATTATGTCGTCATGGAGAGTCCACAAAAACTCAACCGGCCAGGATACTTTTCCTCTTCATCATCCTCATCCCTTCAGACATCATTCAGCAGGTAAGTCAGTCATTTAGACTCATGTATAAAACGTAGAAAGCCTCAGTAAATATCTTGGTTTAAAAATGTTCTCATATCAGTGTAATCTAATTTGTTTCTCTGGAAAGGAAATTTATTGATCTGTTTTTTGATCATTAATCAAAAGACATGTATTCTGAGGAAAAAATTAGTACACCCTTCCCACTAATGGTTAGTCTTAGCGTAGTGGTACCCCACTTCCCAGTCTCTCACACTGGTCTGAGAAAAGCTTGTCCCACTCCCCACTTAAAGTTGTGGGATGTTTGAGGGGGTTCTTGCATGTGCAGCCTGTTTATGGTCCCCCCGCAGCATCTCCATAAGATCAAGATCTAGCCTTTGATTTGGTCCAGGGGTTTCCATTTCTTATTAACCAGCCAATCATTGGTGGTTTACTGGTGTGTATTTAGTCATTGTCATGCAGCAGGGTCCAGTTCTGCTTCAGCTTTAATTTTTTGCGTGAAAGATGCGCTCACATTTTTCTTAAGCACCATATAGACTTGTGTGCCCAATGAACATTATTCCATAAATCTTGGCCTTTGTCTGTTTTCTCTGACAAACTTTAGTCTGATCATCATGAGCAAAGGTTTCCTCCTTCCACACCTCCCATGAAAGATAAAGTTGTGCAGCCTCTTTCTCATTGTTCAGACATGCATTTTCATATAAACAGCAGTAAGAACCTGCTGCAGGTCCTAAAATAACATTACAGGGGTTTTGGAGACTTATTTTACCATCTTACGGTCTGTCTTTAGGGTTAACTTTCTAGGAGGACAAGACTTTTTCATGTTGGCAGTTGTTTTGAATGCCCAACACTTGCTGATTATTATCTATACAGTGGAGTATTAGATGTCAACGTCAAGTTTTGAGACCTATTTAAATCCGTTTCCGGACTCATAAGCTGCTACGGTTGTCTTTCTGAAGGCCTCAGACAGATCTTTGGATCCCACCATGGTGTTCACTCTCACTTCAACTGTCAGGAGATTCAAACTAAAAGTCTGAGGTTTAAACAGGACCAACCTCCTTTAGTAACCATGTTCTAAGAATGTAAACCCTATGTGATTCACCCTTGTATGATTTTAGCTGGGAATAAATTTGGGGGTGTCCTAATTTAAAACATACAGTGTAGTAGGGTGTCCTCATTTTTTATGACTGTTCCTTCCCTTTACTGACAAAAAAAACAAAGATACTACAAATAAAAATTTTAATCTTTAGATTTTTAACAGATGCTTGGCTCATCATGTAGTTGATCATTTTGAACCTAAAGTTGTTAAATACTACCTGTATGTCCTTGCAGCTCCACGTATGACAGCTTCCCTCCTCTGCATCCGTCTCGTTTTCAGACCAATGAGATCAGTCAGCCGTGCTGCCCGGGGACTCCAGAAAATATCCCGTCACAGACAAAACCCAACTGTCCTGCTCAACCACAGGTTGATGTACAGCAGGAGCAGAACTCTAAGTCTGTGCTAATTCCCCCATTTTTGTTGAGCGGATCAGGAGTCAAAAAGCCTCCACAGTCCAGTCTAAATGTTGATACAGGCCAGTCTGGTCACCCTCAACCTGTGAAACCTCTCCAGTCTGCTGTCAGGAGAAACTGGCTGCCAACATGTCTTCTTTCTTGCCTTCAAACAGGGAAAAGATCTTGAGTGTTGGAGCAATTATTTGCTTATATCGCAATAAGAAGAAGTGCTTATTTAAATTGTTGTAAAAAATGTTGGGGTTAGATGCCCTGTAAAGTCTTTGTTCACTAAAGAGGGATCTGTTATTACCACTTAAAAGAGGAATGTGAGGATGCTACAGTGAAGGATGAAAAGAATAACTGCATCTGGTGTTTCTGCACTTAATACACTTGTACAGTGCACAAATGTTTTGAGAATCACCTGCTCAGACTGTTGGGAATTTCAGATCTTTGCATTCTTGAATTGTTTGAGTACCTTAAGGGAGAAAAAAAATAAAGTTGCATTTTTGACTGTTTTAGGTGTCAGGTTGATTTTTTATTTTTTTTTTCATTGCAGGAGCTGCTTCTTACATTCAAATAAAGTGCATCTCAGTTTCATAATATCACTGAGAAGTTGATTTATATCAACAATTCAGTTCAAAATTCCCTACAGTTTTTCTCAAAAGATGTGTTGTTGAAGGCGTACAGTTAATTAAAAAAAACCAAAATTTGTTTCTCAAAAACAAAAGATGATTTTGAGTAGAGAAATGTTCTGTTACGGCCCACATGATCATGTAGAGGACTACTCACTTGACCACTGTCCAGTAGAAAGTTGATGGATAGTAAGCCGCAAAAGATAATTGTTGAAGAAGTGGACTTTTTAAGCTGCTGTATCCAAGCATATTAATGGAAAGTTGAGTAGAAGGAAAAAATTTGGTGGAAAAAGGTGCATAAGCTTCTAAAGCACAGAGCCATCACACACAGACGTATCTTGGGCATTGGCAACAAATGTATTCCTTGTATCAAACCAGACCTGAATCAGAAATGGTGTCAGAAGCATCTTTCCTTCATGGGATAACAAAGAAAATGACTTGTACTGCTGCTCAGTTGTCCAAAGTCCACTTTTCAGATAAAAGCATACTTTTAATTTCATTTTGAAATTAAAGTCCCACAGTCTGGAGGACTAC
Organism: Ataeniobius toweri; assembly: GCA_036250305.1. Lineage (NCBI taxonomy): Eukaryota > Metazoa > Chordata > Actinopteri > Cyprinodontiformes > Goodeidae > Ataeniobius > Ataeniobius toweri. Next base: position 12,076 of record JAHUTI010079639.1, read on the forward strand.
TTCTGTTGCTTACTGACTGTGAAGCTTCCAAAGACCATTGATTTGGGGGAGACATGTCATCTCCTGCTGTTGGTCCACTGTGTGGATGGGTCGGGTCGCAAGAGCAACAGGTCTTGCAGGGAACCTCAGACAACCCGGCGACATCCTCCAGCTCATTCTGGGGGATCCCAAGGTGTTCACAGGCCACTGTGTTTTATCAAGTCCAAATTTAGCACAGCTATCTAGCAGAAATATTGGTGCACCAGAACCAACAAACTAAATAATTAACTGCATAAGTTGCAGAAACTTTCACTCAGGCCTGCTTTGGAGTGTTGAAGAAAAAATATGAACATAGAAGCTGGAACACATTAGTGTCCAAGCAGAAGCATCTCTAATTCACTTGTGTTTGTTTTTACTGTTGCAAGAGCATTTATCAGCGTTAGAAATTCCCTGATAATGGTGACAAGCATTACTAATCAGATGACAAGGTTCTGCTGATTAACTGGGAGGAAGTAAAAGCTGATCAGATGCTTTACAAACCATCCAGAAGTGAATCAGGTGGTTTTTTTTCTTCTTTTTTCTTTCTTCTTGTGAAAAATGAAACAGACATTTTACATATTAAAAAAAGGCATACATTTTAATTAAGCATTTTAACCATTCTTCACTTGGGGTTAAAAAATGACAAAATACAACCTAAATTAATTTTAAAGACAAGAATTAGGTCCAGAAGTTTGATTTTATTGAATTGCCGTATTTATATGGGCTCTAACAACCATACAAGCCTCAAATATTTGGATATATTTTCCTAAGCAAGGTGATTGGGCTTTTGGGTATGGTAAGGAGGTTGAAGTTAGAGCCTTTCCAGAAGCTCAATGCTAGCCTGCTTTATCCATTCATTTAGCTTGGAGATGTCTGAGATCCTCATCTGGTTGCAATACCAGATTGTTTCCAGGTTTTAAGCATCTTGTTAATTTGAGGTTTAAAAAAATCTTTTGACTCCTGCAAACATTCTTCTTGTCATTGTGGCCATATTAGACCATTCTTCATCTCATCTGACCATAAATATTACCTCCAGAAGGCTTTTAACTTCTCCATATGGGCAGCTGTACATTTCAGTCAAGGTTCACAGTGTCAATGTTTGACAATTTGGGTCAGATGTCGGAATCTTAATCTCAACCGGGTCTTCTGGATTAAGGTTCCTTAATGGTTTCCCTAAATCTGTGAGGGAGAGATTTAAAACCACTCTAAATGTGCACAAATCTTGTTGTGAAGGTGCTTACATGCTTAAACTCTTTAAAACCGCTAAAATTAATACTTTGCTGTAGCACCTTCAGTTCATTTTCAGCATGTAGTCTTTGTGAGTTCACGGTTACTATCTGTTATGATAAATCTAATTAACCAGTATTAAAGTTCAGCTATACTAGTCAGACTTTCATTACTTTTCCACCTCCTTTGGCTAAAGCAATAGCCTTCCGAGAGTTTGAAGAATCCAACAGATCCTGTTAGCCAAATATATTAGTCTGTTGAAGGACACAAAATGCTCCCCAGGATTATTTAAGTACCATGGCACAACGGAGACTGTCATTGATAATTGGAGAAATATGGGGCAGTAGTGACATGACAAATACTGGACGTTTCTACAAAATTATACACAAGACAACCTTTGAAATACCAGTCAGTTCTGACCACTAACCACAGGAAGAGGAATTTCATTTTTCAGCTGTACTGTAAAACCAAGCACACATCCAAATTAGCAAAATAAGCTTAATGAGTAGAAAATTGATATACTGTATCTGAATGGTGCTTGATGGTGGCACTGAAACATCTTGTTTCTCCTGTAGATTCCTGCATGAAAGATCATCAGATGGTTGATAAAAGACATCTCAAGGCCTTAAGCAACCCCACCATGGAGTCATGGTGGATACATCACCTACCAATCAATGCCATCAATGTTAAAACATGTTCTACAGCAGAAATAAGAGTTGATTGTGTGGGTGTGTGTGTTAGGTAGGTAGTTGTGTGGATGCGTGTGGGAGTGTGTGCTTGGTTTAGTTCAGTGATTCTCAACCATGGTCCTCAGGACCCACTGTCCATTTCATTTATTTATTTATATAGCCTTTTAAAAACAGTCGACCAGGCATTCAAATGCTTTGCATTATAGTCATAAAAAGAGAAAACATCAAACATCCAAAAACAATAACAATAAAAACAGTAAGGAAACTGGAATAAAATGCTACTGGATTTTAAAAGCCTTTCTGAATGAAAAAGTTGTAGATGAGTCTTTGCTCCAGAACACCTGATTCAAATGACAGCAGAACCTCCTCCGCTGCCATCAAGTGCTGCAGAAACCTGATTTAAATGAGGTGTGTGGCAGCAGGGAAACACATAAAACATGCAGGAAACGTCTCCTGAGGACCAGGGTTGAGAACCACTGGTTAAGTTCATCTCCAGCAGCAGATCAGAAGCTCCTGCAGTGTGACCTGATGTCCTCTGTCAGTTTAACTAAGAGTAATGTTACCCTCTGAAATGTCCTTCACACTTCTGATCCTTCTATTTGGTTCAGACCATTACCCTCCGCTCTCTAATGAAATGACACTTCAGCCAAGTTGGATGTTTATCTCTGGCTGTAAAAGCAGAAGGCTGCATAAACACACTAACAGTTGTTTTTGAGCACAGCACAGGTAGGAAGCCATCTCTTCAAAGACAAATGAAACACATCCTACCTTTCTGATGCTTGAAAGGATCACGGCATGCTCACAGATTCTCGCACACGCATGTTTTTATTTCTAACCATTTTAGGAGATTGCATTGACTTCCAATCATTGTAGTAACTCCACCTGTGCCTTAGGCCAACACTTACTTGAACCTCAACCATTACCACACACAGTCGGAGGAGTTACCTGCTCATTGTCAGGAGGTGCAGATTAGATGTGTGGTACTGTTTCGGACGTCCCACACTAGAATTGCACACAAGAAATGGCCCGGGTAAATAAGATTCTGGAAGATAGGTTCCAGGCGAAAATGTTTTGGTCTCATGGTGGAAATATGCATAGACCAGTATGCAGCAGCATAGAAATGTTATATTTGCCACTGATAAAGGTGGGTGCAGTGGACACACACAGTCTTTCATGTCTTTTTATTTATATAATTACATATTATCATTGCTATTCTTGTTGTTACAATTATTGATTAGAGTAATAATTATACTTATGAAGGTAATGCAAATTTGCCCAGAGGCAGCCAGAGTCACATTGCTTGTTTGTCTTTTCAGTTCTTGTTACTTCTTGCTACTTACATACTTGGTACACACTGACATAACACCTCTGGTTCTTTTTAAAGCGTTTCTCACCTCCCAATGTCTTAGAAAAGCTGTAAGGCGTGATGGGTTTTAGCTTTGTTGGCATGCTTTGTCGCATTTGATGTTTCACTGGGACTGCAGCTGACAAGTTCTTCAAAGTTTGACCCATCATGTGTTTCAAATGTTTATTATATACTACACATGAATAAATAACCAATCACTGTTATTTAAGATCAATATGGAATAGAATAGAATAGAATAGAAAAACTTTGTTTGTCCCAGATGGTGACAGAAAGCACTGCTGCACTTAAAATACAATAAACAATTCAAAACATGCATAAGAAGCTCATTAAAAGACACCAAAGGGGATCATTTTGATTTTAAAAAGCAAGATTTATCTTTATATCAGTTTTCTTATAAATACTGTGTAAAAGGTCTTCAATACATCTGTGAAACAGCCATGACACTGAACAGATCAGAAGTATGATCACGTACATTTCCTAAGTGGGAAATATGTTTGCTTTGATTTAATTTTATGTAAATATTTTGCAGAAAGAACTTTAATGGATGTTGTAATAAATATCCTTATTTTTATTATAATTTTTTTTTTATTATACAGCAGCTGTTTGCTCTGTGAGACTGAATTTAATCATGTAAACAAGATGGTTTTGCATTTTGGCTGGCTTCATTGCTCTTTATGTCCACCTTTCTAGAACATTTGGTTTTATTCAGTGTGAAGTTAAATGTTAAAAACATCTCAACATGCACATCAAAAGCAGGAGGAAGCTGCAGACTGTCAACTCATCCAATTATAAGCCACAAACAGATGTGAGAAAATAATGTTTGTGTCTTTTTTCTCCAAGAAATGCAGAGCTGAGTTATAGTCTGTTTTACTCTAACAGAGTTTATGAGTTTAGAGGCAAACTGAGGGATTTGGATTTCTCAGCAGCGTCTGCATAACTTATATTATTAACAGCTTTGACTTGCTCAGTTTCCACTGCCTTTCTCCATAGGTCTCCCTGCGCTGCCCTCCATTGTTATCATGTCCATTTTTACACTCATCACATATGTTCTCTGCCCCACACTTTGGACACCTCTGCTTCCCCTTACATGCTGCAGCACTATGTCCATACCTCTGATGTTTCCATCTAAGAGAATCTTAGCAAGCGTCACCTCTCCAAACTCATTTTTTAATTCTCCCGACAGAACTAATGGACTTAGTTGCACTCTCTCATCCTCCTTCCTAAGTTTTAGGATTATTTCGAATTTTCCCCTAACAACCTTTTTGCAAACTACATAACCTTCAGCAGAACATTTTGCTTCAAGGCTCAGTTTACTACTGTGTCCCCATCAGATTTCCATCCTCCCTTCTACTTCTCTCTCTTCCCGACCTTCTCCTACCACGCATCAGAGTCCAGTCACCTAAACCCATCTCATCATCTCCATCATCCTTAAAATGAGATGCCACTGCGGTCAAGTCACAGTTTTATGCCAACCGCCAACATGTTTTAGTAATAGTGATGAAGATTAGTCAGCTTCCTCTTCCCCACATGATAGGTCATGTTCAGTTTGTGTTAAATCCAGCCTGTTATTTTACATTTAAGTTTCTGACTTGTTCGTTATGATGCCCATCCTTTTTTTCATAAGGTGACGATTTGTGTGAGATGATGGAAACTTAAACTTACTGATCCCAACCCTATTGAAAATGTTTGGACTCCAATAATAACTTCAAGAGAAGTTGGTAAATATGCAACCACAACGTTGCCAAAACCTTTTTAAATGGCTACAAAAACCGTGAAGTCAGCTTGCTGAGGGAGATTTAACCAAAATCTCGTGGGGGTGTATGTATATATTTGAGCCTGGATCAATCCACAAAAAATTCAAATATTTGCACCCAGTGTTTATTTTTTAAAAGCAATAGTTTGTTGTTTAATCATTCCCAACAAAAAGAGCCGTGTTCAGACGCATCATTTTGATGATCAGCAGGTGTTTGTATGAATTTGGGTTTTAACTGCAGTGCAGTCCTGATTATATCACAACCTTGTTTTTGCAAAATGTATTTTCTGAATAATTTTGGTATTGTGTAATGACAATTGCTTAAAAGATTTTTGCTCAGAAACAGTTTCCCTATATTAGACTATATATAAAGGATCTAAGGGAAACCAAGTTTCAGCTTTAGTGACTTTGCCTCATCTCCAGTGAGGACCGTCTGCTGAGCCCAACAACCTTCTGCCTCTACGACGGCGTGAACTTTCAAATTCAAGCTACCTAGCAGGTGAGAAGAAATAAAAAGAAACAAGTGACTTTTCAAACATTGAAGATGGTTTGAATTTAGCTCTATGAATAATGATGGAAAGATTTTTAAAAAGTTTAGTTTTTTTATTTAAAAGTCTTTGTATTTCTGTTCTTTTAGCTCTTTCTCTAACAGCATCTGACCAAACCACTCGGTACAAGTTAACCAGTTAACCAACTAACCAACTAACCAACCTGTGTAAGTGACTCTTTGAAAGTCTTAAGGTTCACACAAAAACAGACATGTTTAATCTGCTGATTAGTTTCCTATTGGTGAACTTTGTTGTTTCTGTCAATCTTTTAGCAAGTAACGATGAAGATCCCCACAGCTGCCTTCCTGCTGGTGCTGCTTCCTGCAGCAGTCTTGTCCCGGCTGAACTTCTTTGACAAACATGTGGTCTCTAAAAACTCCTGGCAGTCCTGCCGTAGGAACATGAGGAATTTCAATAAGGAAATAATACAATGTAAACACATGAATACTTTCATCTATGACCCAGAAAATCAGTTAAACAACATCTGTAGCTCAGGAGAATTTGCAACAATTGACTCTGAGTTTGATATTGTTGAATGTATACATGATGGAAGCAGCTGGTATCCCAACTGTGTTTACCAAGATCAACGTCTTAAGGCAAAAAACATTAAAGTCAAATGTGAAAATGGATACCCTGTGCACTTGTTTCCGCCTCTTAAAGGACCGGGTTAGCAACCTGTAGTGTCAAGTTTTACAGTCAAATTGTCTGCGTTTTTTCTTTGCCCCAGATTGTGTTGATAATTTCCTGCTGTTTGATTTTTCATTGTATATCTCTGTGTGTTCTGCAAGAAATGTATCAGTTTATTAAATGATTTCATGTTGGTGTGCACATTTCCATTATGTGCTTTGCATGTCGTTTGACCAACATTTAGTGTCATGAAAGGAAAAATAAAATAATATAATAATAAGTTACCTTCAAATTAAGTCCAGACTACACATCATAATGAATTGCTCATTCTGTTTTCTTAACTTGTTGATTTAAGTCAAAGCTTCACAATAAACTTCAAAAATAAGCTGCTAATGTTGAGTTTTGTCATTAATGCCTAACTTTTCTAGACGTCCTCATGTTACCGATTCATCATGCATGAACTTTACTTTTGTTCTGTGCTGTTGTTCACATTTTCACACCATGTGGCCACTGAGCTTAAAGCTAATTATTCAATGTGTGGACTTAGATATTTTCTATTCAAATAGAAAGCTTCAGCTGTGGATAGGTTAGTGAGTGAACTCCTCCTTCAGTTTGTTGTGCATTAAAGGAGAAGAGAAGTAGAATTTGGGGTAATTTCATTACAATCACATCTCGCCTTGACGCTTAAAAGTCAAAAGACTTTTTCTTTCAATTCCTGCTCAGATGCGAAAGCTGTGAAACTTTTTCTCAACTTAATTTTTCAAAGTGGTGAGTAAGAATAAATACCATTTTCTATCTGGGAATCATAAATGTTGCATGGGATCTCTTTGAAGGTGACCCAAAAATAGAAGATAAAGTCAAGTTAAAGCTATGACTGTGCCATTTTGATTCGTAACAAAAAGATCTATCTGTGTTAAATATCTTTAATAAGTAATCATTCCAGTTTAAAGCAGCAAAGTTGAAATATCGCTACAAAGCAGGTCAGACACAGAGCAGATTAAGATATGTACACAGCTTAATAAACCAAGCAAACAGTTTAAAAGTTATGCACAAATGTTAAAAGTACTATAACTCTGTTTATAGAAACACTCTGTCAAAGAACCAGTTACCACGTCTGAGACCAGTAAAGCAAAAAAAAAGGCGGTAAGTTTCACATCTGGGAAATATTCACATTGGAAATATGTTTGTGTTGATTTTGTAATTTGATCATTGCTCTTCATGCCCACTTTAAACATTCGGTTTTATTTGATTTAAAGTCAAATGTCATAAACATCTCAACAATCATATAAAAAGCAGAAGGAAGCTGCAGACTGTCAACTCATCTAGTGATGAGTCACAAACTAATGTAAGGAAATAATGTTTGTGCCTTTTTTTCTCGGAGAAAGAAATGCAGAGCTGAGGTGTAGTCTGTTGTTATAACAGAGGCTATGAGTTTATACTTTATGCACTTCTTTCATTAGTATTTCCTTTCAGCAGCAGCACCCTCTTCTGTTTAAACAGACAGGTGTAAAATTATAAATACAATCATCTGTTTGAAACTGACTTTAAATATAAGCTGCTTGTTGCTTTTTGCAGGATCAGACAAAAATACCCAAACTAGCTGAATGCTGAATGCAAAGACATTTACTGGAGTAAATTCATACGTCAACCAATGTTTCTGCTCTTCTTTCAGCAACAATGAGCATCTTCCCTGTATGCCTGCTTGTCTGTTTGCTGCTGGTCCAGGTCGTTGCCCCTGAGACGACTGAAAGATCAGAACAACGCTTTCGGGAGTTTGTTAGACAGCATATTATTGAAGCCATGGAACCAAACAACTGCACAACAGTGATGGCAAATAGAAACATAAAACATAAGGATGGACCAAAGGATAAAAACACATTCATCATTGGTAATGAAAATGAAGTAACAGCCATTTGTCATGGCCAAATTGAACCTAAAAAAACACCAAGTAAAAAAACATTTGACGTTGTTGTCTGTGTGCATACAATCAAAGAGCACTATGAAGGCACCAAAAAGTATTACCAAATTATTGAGGTAGAATGTGCAAATAATTTACCTGTGCATTTTTACAAACAAAGAAGACGTAATGGATAATTGTGCTCTGCATCCCCCACATCCTCCGCTCAACAATCAGAAAGCAGATATTAATAATCTTTTATCATGTGCCCTATAATATATCTTATCACTATGTTAATAAGGGAACATTGTACGCTAAGCATCAAACTATTTTCTTCTTTCTCAAGTTTTATAAGTTTTGCATGACCTTTTAGTATGGTACCCATATCTGTTTCATTGCATTTAAAGAATAATCCAGGAATTAAACAATGATAGCTTTTGATCACACATTGTTCATTGAATAAAGAAATAAAACACAACTTGTATTTTGTTGTGCTTATACTTTTTAAATCAGGTGAAACTGTTTTATTTTGCCAGGTTGATACTTATTTGCATCAGGCTTACATTTACATTTAGGATTCTTATACTGATTAATGTACACTGCTCCTTTTAAATACAAATTATATTAATTAGTGTTGCACTTTGGACTGCGAGCAGAGTAAAGCCTGACATATTTTGCAGGGAATGTTGCTAAGCCAATTAAAATTGAGTTGCAAGCAGTAATTACACCATGATTTAACTTCTGTGTAATGTGTCTAGCAGCTGTAACCCCATTATGACTTTCTACAGATTTATATGGAAAACATTACACTCATGAAGATGTTTTTATGCTATATGTTGCAGTGACATGATTTGTTTTCATGCAAGCTAAGTTATCCACATTTTTACATGTCAGTAACTGAATCTGAAGGAATGAAACACTCACACACCTCATATGTAAAATTTGACCTACGTAACTGTTTTCTGTAAATGAAGACGATTCCAGAATGAAGCGGAGCACAGCAGACATGCAGGGATACGAAGTGAGACGATATTAGTTGTTAATTGGCCCTATTTACTCGTATTCATTGTCTTTCGCTTATCCGGAACCGGGTCACAGGGGCAGCAGTCTCAGTAGAGACGCCCAGATTTTCCTCTCCCCAGACACTTCCTCCAGCTCCTCTGGAGGAAGCCCAAGACGTTCCCAGGCCAGTCGAAAGACACAGTGTACCTCCAGTGAGTCCTTGGCTTTGTCCTGGGCCTCCTGCCAGTAGGAGGTGCCTAGAAAACCTAGCGAGGGAGGCATCCAGGGGGCATCCAAAGTATATGCTGGAGGAACCTCCGCTGACTTCTCTCGATGTGGAGGAGCAGCGGCTCTACTCCAAGCTCCTCCTGGATGGCCGCGCTCATGGCCCCATCTCTAAGTGCCTGGCTACCCTGCAGAGGAAGCTCATTTTCATGCACATAGGTGAGGGTAGGAACGAAGACCGACCTGTAAATCAAGAGCTTTGTTTGGCAGTATTTAATTAAACTGAATTGAATTAGCATTAGTGCTAAATTCAGACTATTTGAATGTAAAACTTGAATAGCATTAGTAGCTAGGCTCTGCACTTCCCCTATACTAGGGGATCTGTTGTCACAAATCTACATTTACCTTTAATAAAGTTCCTAAGGTTTTTCAGCTTAATGTGCAAGAAGAAAATACAAGGAGAGCAAGGGAGGGACTAAAGCTCAGGCAATATGGGACCAAAGTTGGTGATAACCTAAACTTAGGAGTGCAGCGATGATGATAAACAGATAAATCTGCACAAAAGTAGTGAGAAATTGTTTGAGGCAACAGCTCAATGTGATACACTAAAGTACCATTTAAGTTCCTGGTTCGAGCCAACAGGTCTATCAATAAAATACAGGTCTAGGGTCAAGAAAAGAGCTGCCAAAATCTCTGCAGACCCCACACACCCTGCACATAAACTGTTCAGAGTTTTACCTTCAGGCCGCCGCTACAGAGCACTGTTCACTAAAACCAGCCGC
>JAHUTI010079640.1:0-22196 GCA_036250305.1 Ataeniobius toweri
AGTTTCACATTGATTAGGTGAAGAACATCAAAAATTGACTCTCTAAAGGAAAACATGACACTTCCTGTTCTCAGGGGGCGGGGCTTCAATGATGTCAGCATCTGATCAGTGAATTTTGTTCGGGGCCAGAGGCAGATCAATCTTAGAAGGTTTCATGTCTCTGTAACTTTCCTTGTAGGATCTATATGAATTTTGTCTTTTATGGCGAGAAGTCGTATTTTGAGGCGTGGCTCCGCCCACACGCTTTCATGTATCAAAAAGCTTTTGATAGCTTTTGATCCCCAGTGCCTTAAGAGTATACTGAGTGATTTTCAGGTCTCTCAGTCAAAAGCTGTAGGAGGAGTTTGCTCAGATATGCGGGCTAGAAAGGGCAAAACCAGGGTCAAAATGGCAAATTTAATCCAAAATGGCCGACTTCCTGTGGGGTTTGGAGCAACGCTCTACAAGACTTTTTTGTAGGTCCTGAGAAGTTAAATATGTGTACCAAATTTCAGATGCCTTGGTCAAAGCATGGCTTGGGGCTGATTTTTTAAAATTTTCTAGGGTCGCTGTGGACGAATTAGGCCACACCTATCAAATATGTCATCAGATTTCTTTTGGGCAATGGACTAGGATCAATCACATTGAATTTGGTGCAGATCAGATAATGTATGTGAAAATTAAAGCCAAACGTATGGCCATGGCGTGATGTCCAACTTCGCCGCGCCACCACGGCCACGCCCTTTTATGAAAGTCACTGTGCTTCAAACGAAGTTAGACCCACTAGTTATCAGTCACCTGACACAGTTTCAAGTTGATTGAGTGTAGACAGCCAGATAGCGACCTTTCCCAGTAAAAAAAAGTGACTTCCTGTTCTCAGGGGGCGGGCTTTGATGATGTCAGCATATAACCCCATAGGATCGTCGGAAACACGAAGGTCCTCCTTCATGGCAACTTTAGTGTGATTTGCCATTTCTTTGGGAAAGTTATTGCATTTTTTCACTTTGGGCGCGAACGCCATTTTCATGCCCCGGCCACGCCCCTTCAACATGCTCAAAAAGTCACAATTTTGATAACTTTTAATTCCCCATGCCTTTACTACATATTGACCAAATATGAAGCCGATAGCTCAAAATCCCTAGGAGGAGTTCGTTAAAGTTCAAGGAGAGTAAAAGTGAAAAACGGCCAAAAATTGGCCTTTGACCCAAAATGGCTGACTTCCTGTGCGTTTTAGGGCATACCCCCAAGCCTTCGCAGCGCTTTGCTGCTCGGGCCTAATAATAATAATAATAAACAGGAGAAAACCATTCTAAGTAATAAATAAATGAGGAAGCAACCACCAAAGGAACTATGGGCGAGGGGAGAAAGAACTTAATAAAACTACGAGGCAAGAGAGAGAACCAAACTATCAGGAAACAGAAGGAAATAAACAAACATAACTACTAAACCCAAAGGAATAGAAACATCTAGCTGAAAGTAAACAAATACAAAACCACAACAAAGTCCAAAATGGCAGATCCTAACAGTTTGCCCTTTTGGTTGATAAATCTCACAACTTAATGACCATGTTATTAGAAATCTGGATTATAGCCTGGAGGTCCCATTAAGGAACCACAATCTGACCCTACGAGTCTTGTAAAACTTCACTACTATGAACTAATTGTTAACCAGTTCTAAAACAGCTAAATGCACTTAAAAAGAAGGTGAAGAAATTATTATGTATCAAGGTTCTCATTGCTTAATGTTTCTGTTGCCTAAATGTCAGAAATTGTCAGAAATGAATAAATCACTGGTAAAATGTTATTAGAAGATTGGCAAGTTAATATATTATTGGCTTTATAAAACCTAGAATGGCCAAAATTGTTTCAATATTGCCCAATATTACATCATTGGTTCCTTCAACGTTACAAAATATGAGAAAATTCAAAATATTTTTGAATGGTACAGCATATTCCCAGGAGACCCAGGGCTTTACAGGAAATGAGCATCAAATGGGCATTGTAGTAGTAGAGAGGAGCTGGCTTTTATTTAAATTTACCCACATCAGTGAAGGTTTTGACAGCTTTTCTTCACTCTTTTTCTTAAATCCAGCCAAAATGTCCAAAACAAGTGGGATTGTTTGTTGGACAACACGGGATATTTGTGCATTTTACTAATGACATTTCTAATTAACAGTGATCCATTATCATCATTATCTCAATATATCCCAGTCACACTTAGTCACATAGCCTGGAAATGACAAAAATACAGCAATGAACTGATTTAAACCCGCCAGAGAGATTTACATCAAATCAGTGACAGCTTGCATGAGGATTTATTCATTCAGTGTAATGTTTGAGAAGGACATTGCTGTGTTCTGATTAACAGAAATAAACAATTATTCAAAAGTTTTATTTGCCACTCCAAAACAATTTGTAGTGAGAATCCAGGAGCTTCCTAAAGCAAGTTTTTTATTAACATGCTCTTCTAAAATGATTAGCTTTTTTTACAGGGACTGTTTAAAAGCATCAACGGGAACAAGACAACATCTGCAAATACAGTTAAAATACAGTGCCTTGGAAAAGTATTCACAACTCTTTTAGTTTCTCTCATTTTGTCAAGTTACAACTACAAACCTCAGAGTATTTTATTGTAATTGTATGTGTCAGGGCAGTAAAAAGTGTGTAAAAAAGGTGTGACAAGGATTCAGAGATTATTTGCTTTTCTGAAATAAAAATCCGAATTTTAATCATTTCTATTCTGCTCTTTTAAATAGAGACAGCTGTGTGACAAGGGGACAAATAGTCTAACTTGTCTAAAGTCTGCTCTGATACTCCTAAAAAAAAAGTGCAACCAGTTTGCTTCACTGGCAACCTTAATAGTAAAGTCCAGCTGTGAATAATTTAATCTCTATATAAATCCAGCTGTTCTGTAAAGGCTCCAAGGTTTGTCAGCCTGTAAAGCCCCAAGGGGTTTTAGAGCAATTTCCGCCTGGAATTACATACCTTTAAATAAATAAAGTATAGCTTCAGAGTCAGCAATGTCTGAGGGACCTTAAAATGTCATCACCTGCATTCAGTGTTAATTGCTAAAGTGTGTCTCTATGTAATATGAAATATATAAACTACATTTCCCACCTACAGTACTGATATTCATTCACCAGTGAATTCCCACAGACAGACTTGTATGTTTCTATCATAGGGCACTGTTCAGAGTGCCCCAGCGGTCCAGCCGAATAGCCAATTGTGTACAGGACAAATGAATAAATATATGGCCAATCAGTGTCGCAGAATTTCATGGCTTTGGGGCAAATATTGCCCCTCGCAGGTAAAAAAACCAAAAAAACGCTTGTGTGGCGCAGTCAATTAGAGGGATGATGGCGAACTTACAAAGCGAGGTGCAGCTTCCACTGAATTTGGTGAGATCCTTATTTATCTACCCGTTCGCAAGAAGGACAGTGGAGGTGAAAATCCAGGTTAAGGAGCTGGGACCCGACAAGCCCGACATTATCATCAACCAGCAGACCAAGGAGAAACATAAAGTCTATAACCGGAGTTTTTCCAAGAGTTGGTTCAAGCGCAAGTCGTGGCTGACCAGCTGTTGAATAACCAATGCACTTTTCTTTTTTCCCTGCATTCTTTTTGGGACAAACCAACTTGAAGCATCTCTCCGAACGCATTAAGAAGCATAAACAATCTAGAGTTCATATGGAAAACTGTGTCAAGCTAGCTGTGCTCGTAAATATTAGCATAGCGGTGCAGCTGGATGACAGACACCGCCTTGAGGTAAGAATGAAGAGGTTCATAAGAATCGTCAAGAGAGGGATGCTGTTCAGTTGTATTTGTCATCTCACTGTTGATTCAATTTCATATATTAGAGTAGGTGGTGAAATGTATTGTTACATCAAACCCACCAAGAATATTTTTCATCACCACTGGAATCTACATACAGGTATATAGTCATAAACAAAGAAAACCATTAAATTAGAAAGGCGTTCTAAAACTTTTGACCAGTAGTGTATGTTGGAGGGCAGACAAAAGCTTGGAGATCACAGGAAAAAGGAGCTGCCAGCTGAACGGGCAGACCACAGGGTTTGTTCCAGAGGATTGCAGCAGAAAGATTCTCCATGAGAGACTTTTTAATACACAGAGGGAACTCCGTTAGACGCAGGAAATTCGTAGCATATAGTATCACAAGGAGGTTCTGAGATTGCTGGAGTTCACAGTGGTTGGCAATGAGTTGCCAAATGGCTGGCAGACAGCTCCTCTAATCCTCCAGCTTATGAAGCTTAATGATTAGCAGTTTTGACAGAAGCACACTGCACTGTTCCACCCTCCAGGTGAAAATTCTGCAGCTCAATATAAAAAGAGCACACAGACACGACAATACCCAGGATCTTGGTAGACAGTGCAAATCCGTCATCTGAAAATGGAAGGAAAATTGCAGAAATGCAAATCCTACCAAAAACATGGTCATCCACCTAAACTGACAAGCCGGGGAGGGAGAGCATTAATCAAAGAAAGAAACTAGCGGACACTGATCACTCTGGAGCTGCAGAGATTAAAATATTCAGGGAGAATCTGTTTAATGGAAAACATTCCTAGTCGCACATTCCACAAATGTGAAAGCTATAAGAAATTCTGTTTGAATTTAGCCAAAAAACATGTAACGGACTCAGCAAACGTATGAAAGAAGGTTCAAAACACTGTATTGGACAAAATTAATGTTGCACATCACCTTGAGGACATCATTGCCATAGTGGCAGCAATATGCTGAGGGAATGCTTTTCTTTATCTGGGGAAGGGAATCTGGTCAGAGTTGATGGTGGATGGATGAAGCTACACTCCGGGCAATCCTGGAAGCAAACCTAGGTTCACCTTTCAGCAGGACAACAACCCAAAACATACAGCCAGAACTACAGTAGAATGTTTTAGATCAAGGCATACTCATGTGTTAGAATGGTCCAGTCAGAGATAAATTTGATAAAAATGTGTGGCAAGATGTGGATGGAATATCTCTCCACACAACCTGTCTGAGTTTTAGCTGACTTATGTATGGAAAAGCTTGGGAAGAAATTTAATCTGAAGATGTACAAAGCTAGTAGACATACTACAAAGGAGCTGTAGCTTTAAGAGCAGGGAAAGGTACTCCAATAGATTATTGACTCATGCTGAAAACAAATGCACACCACAATTATCAATATTGTAATGGCGCAAAAATGTTGAGTATCTTTTTACTTCCACCTCACTATTTAGTCTAGCAGTTTAAGGGTGTTTAAATACTTTCGCAAAGAACTTTATCTAAAGATGAGGTGAACAATTTCATGCCACCTTTCCAAAAATGGTCAATGACTCTCACTGATGGCTTAATTGAGAGCAAAATGAATCAATAAATTAGGAAGGTCCACAGCTTGTAAATTGCGTTCTGGTTTTTTATAGTTTCATTTAATCTTTGTAATATGTGAAGGGGATGGAGGGGCTAAAGGTAAAAGACAAAAACCTTGATTTATTATTATTATTACAGTATTAACAGCATATAAAAGGTATACGATTCCATTAAGGCTATATTCAAAGTGACAGGGAAGCAAGTCTGTAAAACTGACTGGAAGGCTGGAATAACAGAGGCAGGAACATTGCAAAGGAAGGAGAATTAAACAGGAAAAAAATAGTCATTGTCATCTGCCTAATGCAAATTATTTGGTTATGAGTCACAATAATGCTAATATATTGCAAGACAGCAGGACTAGATCACAGATACATTGGTTAATGCACATTCTCCCAAGAAATTAAATTTTTGTGCGAGATCAATATCAAAGTCCCTCAGACATCCACTGCATGCAATAGGGCACAAGGACATAACCTCAAAGGGGGTCGTTGTCTCAACCTGGTTGTTATTCAGTGAAACCCAGTAGTTCATTAGGCAGAATCATTATTTTCACTGAGACGCTTCCAACCTGATGTCAACAGAAGATAAATGATGGTGTGAAAGGTGAAGGCCCTGGTCACTTAACTCAAGAGGATTGCTCTATTCTGCACAACAACAATGACAACTTTGTTGCCATCTGGACAAAAATTCAATTTATGGTGCAGGATATCGCGAGTGGTGGACTTATGTATCGATTTGTTCCAACATAGAGCCACTGTGCAATGTATTCCCCACATTTTCAACGGCTGCAAAATAAAGACCACCAACCACTGATCACAAGCTTGATTTTAAAGAACCTGTAAACTATGTAGAATAATTTAGCCCATGTTGGACCTGTCTATTAAATTGTCGCTTTATGCTTTAAGTATGCTTTAGATCTAAATTTGTCCAAAAATGGTCAGAAATGTTCTTCTTTGTGTTTTCACACATAGAATAAAGGTTTCAAAAACCTCTAACTGAGATTTAAGGAAAGTGTGGGATTAGGTCTGACTAGTTGATGTCAGGACTTGCTAAATGGAGGACCCCAGAATACACACTAGCAGGCAGCATGACGGTAAGTGAAAAAAGGATTTAATAACAAAAACTCACTCACAGGAGGAGGTAGGAACCAAAACAATAAACGGGCAGGCAAGACAGGCAAAAACAGACATGGGCAGGCTGGTAAGACAGGCTTGGCATGAAAAACAGGACATGAGCATGATCCAGAAAACTAGACATGAGCATGATTAGAAATGTTTCCGCGATGTGTAACTGAACAGGTGTGTATTTATGGAGTGTGAACCAGGTGGAGCAAGGAGACAGATTGGCTTGGAGCAGGTGAACCGAATAAAGTTAATTAACAGGACAAAAGATGGCTTGAGCAGAACGAAAATCCAAGGATACAAACTAATAGAAACATAACTAAAAAAACATGAAACTAAAGCATAACCAGGAAAATAATAAACAGAAGCATGATTCAAAATCTAAGAAGAATAATAACAGAAGAACGATTCAAAACCTTAACTGTGAAAAACATATAAAGAAAAAACCAGAAACCAAAAACCAAACAACCCCAAATCATAACAGTTGAAGTATTTTAGATTTTGAACTAGAGCTGCACAGATGCAATCTTTAAAAAAAACAGTGAATATAAAAATATGAATCTCGAATCAAATAACAATTTTAGTTTTATTCTCACAGTACTTCCTGTGCATAACAAAAGAGGGCATCCAATCCCTATTGACTGGGTGTGCAAAAAAAAAAAAAAAAAAAACCAGCATGTGTGCAACTGACAGAATTTGATCTATTTCTTTAATTTTGCTTGTCTTTTCAAGTGCTCATATCACACTACACTACTGGAACAAGTCATAGACTGTAACCCACAGGGTATAGCACTAGTTTTTTACACTGTGCACAGGGCAGTGAGTTGCCCTTTCCCATTTACAGGACATGCAAATGGGAATATAAATCTCCTTCACTATACTGTTGTTGCAAATTCACCTCAAACCAACACACAGCCAATGTCACACAGGTGTCCCACTAATGGCTGTTGATGCATTTTTAACACATACTAACAATCATATTGGAAGGCTTTGGACACCATTTATTAGTTGTAGTTATGACAAATTATGCATACTTTAGCTATTTCACATACTAAAACACCTACATTTACATCTACTGTGTTTGCTATACTCCAATTACCAATCTTTACCTAGTGCAGGATGTTTGATAGTAAAAACTACAAAGTTATAACTATAAACAAATTGAGGCAGTAAAGGGTCAAATTATTATAATTTTTATTTTTGTTAGGTTTTTTTTTGCCTGGTAGTGACCTCCAGGATGTGCCACCCTGGGTTGAAAGCCATTTCCCCATATTAAAACCACCACTGTGTGAATACCAGAGCACTTGATTGTGGCCACACCTAGCATGAGATATTTAGCTAAACATTTGCCAAAATGTATTGCCATTTCCCTATATATAGCTTTAAATTAGAATTGAATTCAGAAGATCTAACATATCATATCTTCCAAATTCCAACCAGCATTTATTTGTTCAACTTGAAGGTATCTCTAGCCTAATTTTTAATTTAGAAGAAATGTTTTTTTTTTGTCTGCAAACCACTGATCTGCCTTTGAAAAAAAGTTGTAATCAGTTGTGTGATCAGTAATGAATACTTCTCCCAAAATACTGAAAACAACTGACGGTTTCAACAACAGGGATGAGAGAGTTGAATGATGATGTTGACAGCTTGCCTATGTTCAGCATCTTAATAATCTGCTTGGATGTGACCATATGTAATCAGTCAACTAAATCCCATAGGAAACAAAAACCCAATTGGCATTTTTTAAATACTGAAAACGTTTTCAGACTTGCATCACATGATGTTAAAACAGCTTGACTCTACGTAACCAGCACTTTTTCACTCACTTTATCAATCTCACATACAATGAAGCAAAGAAAGTGAGCAACATCCGACTGCAGCATGCTTGGAGATTTCTCTTTGGTGGCATGAAACATGCATTTTGACGTCCTGCATCCTCCACCACTCCAACCTTGTGGTTCACCAAAGAGCCAAGTGCCTCCTTGGAATTGGTTTAATTTTTAACAGCCTGAAAAAAGGACTAAACCCATCAGACTAAATCCAAAGAGAGTTGAATTAAGTCAGAGAAAGACACAAAAATGGGCCAAAAAGAAGTAAAAGCAAATGTTAAATATCCTGTTGGACCTTTAAGTCTTAAAGCGTTATCAATTTTACATAAACTGATATGCATGAAGATTACATTTATTTTTATATAACATGATTTCAAATACCCACTGTTAAAATTCTTACTACTTTGTGATCACATTTCTCAGTATGTTCTTACACAGTCTCAGTACTACAGTCTACATCTGCATGACATCATCCACAAGGAGGCTAAACCACAGAAGGTCATTGCTAAAGAAGCTGTTTGTTCTCAAACGGCCACTATACTCTAACTACTAGAACAGCCACAAGCAGACATTTTGACCGCATTTGAACCTTGATTAATTCACCTTGTAAGTTTATAGCTACAATAATTCAAAACAATGTTTTACAAGCTAAAATAACAACAAAAACTATTTACAATCCACAGCTAGCACTGATCGCCTCTCTTCGCTTATCACAGCTCCCACACATGGCTTTGCGGATCTACTGCAGGTGTCAGAGGTTTTATTATTAGTGCAGCTTCTCTGCCCCTGGAACTGCCTCCTTTTTAGATTCTGCTGCACTTTTGGGTCCTGATGACTTAGATTACCACCTTGTTCCACCTGCCTTGATGACAATCTCCCCTCCATGAGCTCCTCTCCCATCTGTTGCAGAAATTTCCATCGTGGGATTTAGATGCCAGTGAGAATATGGGCATTTATTCCTGCAAGGTCCAGTATGTTATAAAACACAGCAACAGGCCATCTCCAAGTACCACCTTTTACTGAATAATTCCTTGCTATCTGATCCAGAATATCCACACAGTATTTTGTGCTGTTGTAATCCTACACAGACTCCAGCTTTGCCTTTGCCCATCTATGATGCCCACACCCGTGTGGACAGTGCTGAGAAGTGGTGATATTTCTTACCTCCCCCATCAATGGCTCCACTAGTTTCAAAACCACCTTCTCCCCAAGTAGCTGACATCTAGTCCACATGTCCCCTTTCCTAGATATGAAGCCTTATTCAGCATCTATTTTGACTCGACATCGGCGGCCAGCCAAAATTGGATCCAAAATTTGATCAGGCCTTTTTGCCATGTACTGAATAAATGTGCTGCTGGCCTTGGGGGGAAATGATGTTCATCATTGGTGATAATGGCACTGGGCTTGTGCCAGGCGATACAGTTTTCCACAAACTTGTTCACGGTAGCAGAGATCAGTGCAAACCTGTCATCCACCAATCGTGCATGTTGGTTTACCTTCTTGTCAAAAATGAGAAATATCTTGATCTCTTTGAACCTCTTTCTGGACATTGTTTCCTTGAAAAACTGGAAGCCCCACTTTTTACTACTAGAGACTGTCAAAGTCCATATTTTTTTCCACTCTTTGCTTCTCGAATATACAAGAGACCAAGAGGCTTTTAGCTTTGCCACTACCCTGTCTCGTGAGCTGTCACCGCGATGTTGATGCGTCTCAGCTACAGTACACTCCTGGATGTGCTTTAGCATGCCTGGGTCAATAAAGCACAGGAAAGCTGTGAGCGCACCATTGATGTGTCGTCTGCTTATGGTGCGGGGCCAGCAGCTTCAGTGGGGAAATTTTGACTCTTCTGTCTCCCTGGATGTTCAGTAGCCTGAAATATTGTCCAAATACTCCTTTCATTTTTCATTGCCACCATAGAAGACACCAGTCGACTGGTTCAGTACATCCTATGAAAATAAAATGGTAATAAATAAATAAACAAAATAGTTCTCATATGATTCAACAACCTGATGATATAACCTAAAAAGCAAATGTGGTTAGCCCAGTACAGGAAAACCTGGCATTTCAGCTGTCATAACAGCATTTAGGTGGTTGTCAGAAGATATGGGGAGTCTCCTTCTCCTCAGGATGTCCTTTAACTCACTCACTTAAGATGACGAGTTTTCATCCACGCAGGAATTTTTGCTTCTATCACACTTATTCTCAATTGTTCACCGGAATCATCACTGTCAGTCTTTGTAACTCCCTTTTTATGGTCATGTTTCTTTTACACCTCTTTGTCATTTTGTCTTCTTTTTTTATTAGAAAGAAAGAAAGAAAGAAAGAAAGAAAGAAAGAAAGAAAGAAAGAAAGAAAGAAAGAAAGAAAGAAAGAAAGAAAGAAAGAAAGAAAGAAAGAAAGAAAGAAAGAAAGAAAGAAAGAAAGAAAGAAAGAGTAACCTGACCAAACTGCTGGAGATGGTCTTTGGCAGATAGCTGTCATATTTCCTGCCATGGTGTTTTTGCNAGAAAGAAAGAAAGAAAGAAAGAAAGAAAGAAAGAAAGAAAGAAAGAAAGAAAGAAAGAAAGAAAGAAAGAAAGAAAGAAAGAAAGAAAGAAAGAAAGAAAGAAAGAAAGAAAGAAAGAAAGAGTAACCTGACCAAACTGCTGGAGATGGTCTTTGGCAGATAGCTGTCATATTTCCTGCCATGGTGTTTTTGCCTTGTGTGGGAAAATCGAAAAAGACCAGTGCAAAATTTCCTGTGGAAAAAATTACTGCCTGTGGCCAAATTAGGTAAAAATGATAGTATTTAATTTGTCCTCTGAACACTCAAAATTAAATCTAATTATTTAAAACAATTTACAATAAAAAAAAAGTCAGGAACCAGCAAGGTTTTATGTTTTCATCTAATAAAATAGTTAAACATACACATTGCAAAACGGTTAAAATTACCACCATGGCCATTCTAGTGTTGAACGAGTGCTGTGTCGAGGCATAAAAAAGTTCAGAGGAAAATGAAGAGTGTTAGAATAAGGTGGTCAAGAAACAAGGAAAACCGCAGCCTTGAGAATGCTGTGAAGAAAATTGGGTCATATGGGTTTTGATTTTCTTAATGTTTGTATTTTGATCACTTCTGAGTTCTTTATTATTGTTTGTATTGTTTTAATATTGTCTTGCCATGTTTAGTTCCAAGTACTGAGCTGAGGTGGAACGACCAGACATGCGACGGAAACTTTAAGCATAGAAAAATACATAGGTGTCACTATAAGACATTGCCAAAACAAAAAAACTTTAAAATACTAAGAATATAAATAACAATGACTAAAAAAATGACAAAACTAACAAAAACAAAACCTTGACAGTCAGTCTTGTTTTCAGCTTACAAAACCGATAACATTGTTTTAATTTAAGAGATATTGCATTGATAGTGCATTTTGAGTCTGCTTGATATCAGAGGTAAGCCAAGTAAACTGTCTGAAAAAGGATACAGGGCTACTTGCTATAACATTTTTATAACCTCATTCATTGATTGATTAAATCACCAATGGGATCACATGTATGAGCTGCAGTGAAAAAAACCTCTGATAATATTGAAACTAAGCATAATTATTCAGTAAACACATCTCTATTAGCTTGTCCACGGGCAAGTGAGAGGAGAGGCTGAAGGTTAGGGCACAAGAGGATAAAACAGAAAAAGGCAATCTGATTATGAGCTTGAAAAAAGAAACCCAGTCTCATTATCTCCCTCTTGTTCTTTGATGAGTTCACAGGGGAGCTTATTAGTCTTATCACTCCCGTCAATTAGCAATGCAGCCTCTCTCCCTTTACTGACGGAGAGCTTTTTTTTATTACCTTATTTAACCAGGAGGTGATGTGTGCTCAACGCTCTATTATGAAGACCTTATGATCAAATTCACAATTATAGAGTTGTGGGAATGTGAAAGCTACACATGGACATATCTGTGGGTCAGAGCAGTTGCTAAAGTTCTCTAGTTACTCTTCAGCACTGGATGCAAAAATCAAATAGCGCTAAAGACATGCTGATACAAACCTGCCCATCAAGTTTATCAGGTGAGAGCAATTTCCACTTTTTTTCTATTGAATCACAGTTTGCAACACTATACTATCTAAAAATCACACCTCAAACATAACGGGCACAAAAGCAACAGGGAGGGAAAAGGTTTTCCACAGCCACCTCTATAGTCCTGATAGATGAAGAATCCAAGCAGTCCTCAAAACTAGGAGGAGTAATACAAAATAAAAACAAATTTAGAAACTACCACCACCCATCATAAGTACCACACTGGTTACTTTGAACATACGTAGAACGCAGTCCAGAGAAGGGAGACTTTGGTGCAGCAAACAGCGCAAAATGGGGCAACGTTCAAGGCTTATGATTGCCTTTCCAATGCAGCATAACTTTTTTTAAAATAAGTAGGTTTTCATCACCTACTTTGTTCTTGCTCAGCAACACAAATGACCTATTTATTCCAATACCAAGCAGTTTTAAGAAATGCCAGCTAGACAACGGCAAGCATGAAAACTGTTATAATTTGCTCCAGCAAATGTATTTCATACCTTTCCTCTTTGCTTTGCATTGTGCCACCACTCCTCACTCTGCTCTGAGCAGCTAATACAGAGAGGAGAGCAAACTGTGGAAGGACACTGCCAGGGGCTGGCTCACTCTCCCTGCCTAATCATAAACCTGTTTGCACACAGATTGTCTATGTTAACCAAATTAGTTATGAAGCAAATGTTATAATGTAATCCTCTTAGCACAGGGGGCTGCCCCGTCCATCCAGAAATGTGTCATTCATTTATGCATTAATCATTAACAATCATGCTCCGTTGTTAATCACCAGTTAAGATGGCTGGGTGATTCTGCTAGGTGGATGCAGTCATTTTCACCAATTATGCATTTAGTTTTAAAGAAACAGCATTTTTGAAGATTCAGTGGCCCTCAAAAATAGAAATGCAGCTGTCCCTGGATAGGGCAAAATGCCTCATACCCAGGATTAGTTCAAGAGTCCTGGTACTCTTCATGCTGCAATGAGCCTCTCTCACTGTTACACTTGAAGACAGCTTTGGACTTTAAACTATTTAACTATCTTCAAGAAAAAGCATGATGCAATGCATAGCCACAGAAGTGCTCTGACCTCCGAAAACTGAAAATGTTTTAGAAGCTAGTCTCAGAGCAAGTCAGCTGTAACAAATTCACAGTTCCCACACTTTAGCCGAAAGTAAAAAGAAGACTTAAGTAAAATTAAAGTTTGTGTATATATCTCATCTAAATAAAAAACCCAATATGCTTCCATCTAAAAACAATACCAAAATTATTCGAATCGACAAACATAAAAAAATAAGTCTTTAAAAGATATTTAAAATGTGTTCTCCATAATAACCAACTAAAACTCTGGATATATTTTGTTAAAATCCTGAAGAACTCAACACTGTGCTTACAATTTAAAATCAAGGCAATATTAGTCACACTTGGTGAGTGACTGTTATCCCCACAGGTTTTAAAAGCGCTGGTACTGTTCAGACCTAGCATCAGCATGCAACCTGGCAGGTTCTGTTACAAGTGGACAACTTTAAGCACGACTGTTCACAACATTGAAATTCCCTTCTATTTGTAGCCAACAGTTAAATTCTTATGGAATTCTGGCAGAGTTGATCTAAATTAGTTGGCTCACTGTCAGTGCAGAGACACCGACGATCATGAACTGAAGGACTAAACTGCAGCAGGCAGCAAGAGGATGTAGAGTTCATACTTTCACAGCAGGTAGAATCGACAAAAAGACAGTCTAAATCTAAAGCCTAGATTAGGAAGAAACAGTCAGCCAAACTGCTCTTTGATCCAATGAGCAATTTATTTATGACCTGGTCTCTTTTAGGATTTCAGCAAGCAAAAGTGAAGAATGTGAAGTGAGCTGAATCAATAAAAAGACATTAAAAAGAAGATCCAGTCCCTGTTAGAAGTTTCCATATTTTCATCATTAATTTTGGGCTTTTAATGATACAAGGTGAACCGTATACATGTACTTCAGGCTCAAAAACAGTTGAAACCAAACATGTGCATGGACTGTATAAAGACACAGTCTGACCATTCCTGAACCTTCATGAAATTCAGAAGTTTCTATACATTCTCTCAGTACTAGTGTGATGTAGTATGATCAGGGTTAAACCTTTCTGATCATCCTTCCACAGGTTTCTCACAATAGTTTGCTGAAATCTCGACCCATTCTTCCAGTCAGGTTTGTAGGTCACCTTGCTAGCACACACTTTCAGCTCTGTCTGCAATTTTCTCTGGGACTAAGATCAGAGCTTTGTGATGCCCGGTCTCAAACACGGACTTTTTTTGTCATGAAGCCACTTTGTAATTACTTTGGTGGAATGTTTAGGGTAATTGTCTATTTGGAAGACCCACTGATGCCCAAGCTTCATTTCCAAGAAGGAGGAATGGCAAAAATAAAAAATGGCTTTTAAACAGAACTCTGTGAGACCCAACATGACAGGTAGATACATCTAAATCAACATCTAAAAGGAAAGTGAAAAAAACAAACAAATTCAATTACAGGTTCCAGTTTAACATTAGGCTTGGTTCAATTGTGAGGAATTGTTGATCTTATTTTGAGTCAAAGAAATGGCTGGACAGATTTTCACTTGAATAAGCAACACCCAGGCTACAGTGGTCGGTCGCTGTACAAAACTGACAAGAATAAACATAGAAAAAGTAGGGTGTAATTACAGCTTTATGATTGAATAGACTGAATATGCTTAAGCTTTGGAAATATAGAGGCGCCTGCACAAATATGTTACAGCATCAGCATCTGAATGTGTTTAGGCCTCTGCTTATTAAAAAAACCTGCAAGCAAATTTAATTTCAGCATTACAGATTACGTTTGCAGGAGGTTTGAACACATTATTTGTCATTTTGTGAACGGAGGTCATGAATATGCGCCCACGATTAGTTTTAACATACATATTTGTTATCATTAGTCTTTGGAAAACAAGTCATAACTTATGTGAAATAACACATTTTACGTCCTTATACATAAATTAAAAAATTGCACAGTTAAGCTCCAGAGAATATATATATATATATATATATATATATATATATATATATATATATATATATATATATATCTATTATGTTTTGACTAAANTTATATATAGATAATATATATATATATATATATATATATATATATATATATATATATATATATATATATATATGTATTATGTTTTGACAAAAACAATAATGTTTCCACTTTTTCCATTTAGTTCCATTTAGTTCAAAAATCATGTAATCAATGAAGTGTTTTTATTGTCATTACAACAATCAAAGCCTCCTTGCATGTTTCCACTGGTATTCTGACAATTTGCCTTTGATGATGACCACCAAGTCTTTAAGGTTGAAAGGCCATCACCCAGATCTTTGGCTCCCTCCTCAGATTTTATATTAGATTCAAGTCGGGACACTGGATGGGCCACTCTTAAGAAACATGCAGTTAAAATTATAAGGTTAGTTTAAACATAAATTTGGCAGTGGAATATCCCGGCTTAACTGTATAGTGTATGTTTGTGATCATTTTCTACAAAGTAAAACATCTAAATGAGCACTCTATTCATGTTTTTCATCTGAGACTGTACAGAGACATACTACAGGGCATAATTTACATTCAAAAGAGAATCTGGATACCGGGAAATTTATGAAACACAAAGTCTCACATGTTTACAGTATTTTTTTATGCAAATTATCCTATTTAATCTTTTTTCAAAGGTCACTTTAAATAACACAAAGATGTTTCCCGTTGTTTACATTTACTTTTTTCATCCCACAATGTTTTTTGTTATTTTTTACCTGACATAACCAATTAGTTTAGATTGCCTTATCTTTAACCTTATAGCTGTTATATTGCAGTCTTTAGTTATAGTGGCAGCAGTAGGTCAGACTGCACATCTCTGCTGCTGGCCTCTTCCTATTGCTTTGCCAATTTCCAGCACAGTGGTCGAACAACACCGCACGATAACATTGCTGACAGTGCCCTAGTCAGCAGCTGCACCATAGGATGTTGTCATTTGAAATGGTGACACTGACCTAGTGTTTGATAGATGGATGCAATTATTAGCAACACTCCCCCACTTGCACCCAGCTGCCCCAGCTCAGCTCACTGCAGTTCTGAGAAGACTTTCATGTGCTTGGATTAGGAGAAGAGCTGTAGTGGGACCATGATTTAATTGGCTTTAATTTATAACTCGTGGTTTCTTTGTTGCAGTATACTCATTAGTTTCCATGGTATTACTTGTGTTTGTCATACATAAACAACAGAACATCAAAATTGCAGCCAACACCAATTAGTTGCTGCTTTATTACAGCAATGTACTAAAAGAAAGATGGACCTTTAATTCTTGATGCTTTCCAGTTTCCTGATGTGGACTGTCTTAGTTTTTAAGGCATATTTTTGTGGTTATTTTCAGCAATAATTTTCAGAGTTAAATGTTTCCCCAGACGGTACAACACAGCTAGGGAATGTTGCACGTCTTGTAAATTAGTTGTTTGGAGATAGAGTTACTTATTTATTTTGTTTCATGTTTTTTTTTTTTTTTTCAGGGACCAAATTTGGCTGTGAGAACATTTAAAGACAACAAGGTTGAACACAGAAATAATTCTCACATCTACCTTGCACAGATGGGAGGTCAAGCAGGTTCAGGATTGCATGACTATATAATTACAAAATTAAACTAAAAGTAAAACATGTCTAACGACGTTAGAGGCTTTTTAATCTACATCCCAACATGTCATGTGGGTAATAAATGCCGCTATGTTTCCCTCTATCAAACTTTTAATGTTTCCTCCAAAATGAGTCAAATCTGAGAAACAAGTTTTGTAGGACTGTAGGTTTTGTAATTAAAAATTGCAATCCAAAGCAACAAATTATTGACCTGTCACACTATTGTGTGAATGTCTTTCATTTTAATGGTTCTAGAAAGACACGATAACATACAAATATAATTCTCTGGCTTTGCCCTTACAATACTTTTGACACTGTATCATACACAATTGGATTTTTTTGGACATGCGGAAAAATTACACAGCAGAGTGCTGCAGCTCATGTATACCACTGCTAAAGAATCAACCCAACTGTTGCTCAAATATTACCTAATCTCTCACTGGTTATACTCACCTGAGGATGCCGGATACTTGCAACTGAAGTGAGACTGATGGCATCACCTCCTGCTGTTGGCATTTGATTTACTTTATATTTTTGAAAAAAAAAAAAGAGACATACCTCTGACCTGTAGTGTTATTACAGCTGGGATACATTCTGAATTTCACAATTTAAATTCTGTTTAACTTACTCAAATAATAATTACTTCAACACTTAAGAGGAATCCATATGGCGTTGATGGTCCTTCCAAGACCATTAGTTTATCAGTTTATCCTTACATGTGAATAAATTAATAAATAAATAAACGAGCCAGTGACATGGCAGAAAAGTAACATATGTAGTCCCAGAGCAGAAGAACACACACTCGTGACTCTAATAAACATGCACTATTTAGAATTGAAGCACATTAAAAATTACACAGATATGCTTCTTCAAACATATGACAGAACATGATGTTTTCTAATGAGATGCTGGTCAGAGACCTTTAGCAACTCTGACAAACATCATTGGGTATGATCATTTTTATATAGTTGGCTTTAAGACAATATACATTAAAATGTAGAGATTTAAAAACAAATCTACCAAACAACAAACCAAATAATAATAATGCTTATGATGAGTATATGTAAACTTCTGCCCAGCACTACAGCAGTTACATTTCAGATGAATGTATTTCAAATGATTAGAAAGCAAAATAAAAAATATTTTAAATGTATTGTTAAACATCCAGTTTCCACTTAAACCAAACTGGTTATTGTATTAAATGACAAACTAAATTTGGGTTTAATTCATCTGGGCCCACACCTGTCATCATATATCTGTCTTTTTATGTGTGCCTTGCATCCTGAGTCACCTCTTCTCTCGTCTTTTGTTCAGATATTTTACTGCATCACCTCAGATGAAAGCTGATTGGAGATGAAGGATTATAAAGACAGATGAGTTGAAGTAATGAAAAGAGACACACTTTCTGAGCCATAACTTCAAGTGAGCATTAATTAAATATAACAGGTGGCTAAGTAGGATTATTAGCCTATTGTTTTACCTTGAACAATGTGTGTTTTATTATTTTTGGTTGATCACTAGCCACAAACATGTAACAAAGTTTATGTTCAGTGTTTTGTGGATCAGATGGATGCTATTTACTGTTTAGTTGACTTCTCGCGTATTTCTCCTTTATTATTATACCAAGAGTTATCTTAGGAGCCAATGTCTCCTCATGGTATTTACGATCTGGTCAACATGGGCTACCCATGTCAGAATAAATGCAACAGCGGAGAGAAGCTCCACCAACAGGCACAGGCACGAGACAATGTTTAAAGCAATAAAGCCTCATTTCTCTTATCGATGTATGAGGAGGTTCCAGTCATCATAGCAACTGTCTCACGAAGGGCAGAAATTCTCAGCTAAGAACTGTAGTCTCTGTTGGATCAATTCAAGTTGTTGAAACACATCTCCATCTATAGACTGTTTTTCCTCTCGTAGATGCTTGGCAGATCCATACTAATTAATTAGCTAATTTTATCCTCCTTCAGTGTGGCCAGAACAATTGTCATTGCTAACATAAGCTTCATATCAGGAACATTTTTCTCCCCAGCGTTACTGTGGCAATCAAGCCAAGACTATCTATACTTCTTTTAAAAAGAATTAAGAACACAGAAGGAATAATTGCATTCACACATAATTTGGGAAACATGCAAACTAGTGATGGGCATGTAAAAGATTTAATTGCAATAAAAAGGCATGCCTAGAAGTGGAAGGGTTTATTATGTTGTGAGGATGTTACCGGAGCACAAAACATCAGTCAAAACAGTAAGGGAAGGTTTTCAAGTACTAAATATGTTTTTTGATGCATTAGACATCAGTACTAGAATGTAACTGAGATTTTTAGAGGTTCTTTTTTGTTTGCGTGAGGCTGGGTGGATGAATTGCACAGATGTAAGGCATGTGGGACATACATATGTCAAAGTGGCCCGATGTTGAAGCTAATGATTAATTCTGCAACTCTAGGGCTATGGTTCTCCCTCAGGGTTGGAGTCATCCTCTACCTCAAGCAGAGTTAACCATCTTGTTTTTGTTCACAAGTTATGCTTGTATAGAGTGGGAGCTAGACACTGTAGATTGATTTAGGCAGAGGCATGAGACAATGGTAACTCACAACCTTAGGAAAAAGTGACAGAACAAAAAGTAGAGAAACAGAGGGCAGAATAGAGTTTATAAGAGCCAAATCATCAGTCCTCCTCCACCATGCTTTAGAGTTATGAGGTATTTATCCTGACGTTTCTGTTTATTACGTCCAAACATGTTGACTTTACTTGAGTGTGCCCAATCAACATCTTTCCACAAGTATTTTAAACAGTATTCATCAACAACTAATACAGTGACCATGTCTGTCAATTTGGGGGTACAGTGGAACAACGGGTATTTACTGAGGAGGAATTAGTCATGAAACAATGCATTTTTTATACTAATGTTCAATTTAAAATTTGACATGCTAACTGGCCTGTCAAATCTTTCTATGTAATTTCTCTGAGCATTGCATAGTTTGGCCTTGGAGTAAATCTGATAGAATGTTCACTGGTGGAAAGCCATGCAACCTTATAGAGTATTTCCCAGTTGTGAATAATCCATCTCGCTGAAGAATAATTTACCCTAACTTGTTTTAAATGACCACGTAATTCCTACAAGATTAATGGGAAGAATCATTTACTTCTTCAAGGTGAAAGCTGTCGTTGTTCATTTATTGTGTACAGCCTTCAGTAGAACAAGTACCCATGAAGTGCTGGCATTAGAGTAGATTGGGTGCATCAACCTAACCAAAAACAAAGATGTGGACATTTCAGTTTGTTAAAGGTTGCTGTAATAAGGGGCTGCAGTTTCCAAACAGAAGCATTAGGCTCAGTTCTAGTCCAGAAGAAGAAATCCAGGAGTTGAAAATGTACTTTTCATCACACTGAAATTAATGCAACAGACCACCCAGGTCCTTGCTTTATGTTGCTTTAAGCTCCACATTACTGTAACAGTGTGAAATGGATTGGCCTCACATAATACATATCTCACTAAGTAATGTTCCCACTTCCCAACTTGGAGCAGGCATTGCAAATTGAATTATTCCATCTATGACTCCTTAATATAGTGGGGAGCTTCAAAAACGTCAGCAGTCTTGCCAGCAGGCTTGGCCGATCATTAGGATGCATATGGTATCTGCTGCCTATAATAATCCTCTGATATTCCACAGACTGTTGCAAAACTTTAAAACCGAAAAGACCAGTGGGTCTGAAGGGCTCACAGCGGCCTTACAGATTGTCGGTGGATCAGATTTGAGATTTTTTAAAGGTCTAAAGTTCTCATTTCCACTATCCTTATCTGATATCCTTAGCCTTATCTGTTATGTGTCAATCGATACATCTGCTTCAATACATGAAATATCTTGTTTTCCCTCTCTTAATTCTATTGCTGCACAGCCTGTTGTACATTTCCTCTGTGTGCTTGCAGTCCACTTTTCTTTATTCCCATGCTGCACCGTCCTGCTGCAATGATCCTATTTCCCCACGGGGATCAATAAACCCTCATTCCTCTTATCGATGTATGAAGAGGTTCCAGTCATCATAGCAGCTGTCTAGTAGAGGACAGAAATTCTCAGCCAAGAACTGTAATCTCTGTTGGATCAATTCAGGTTGTTGAAACACACCTCCATCTATAGATGTTTTTTCCTTTTGCAGATGCTTGACAGATCCATACTAATTAATTAGCTCATTTTATCCTGCTTCAGTGTGGCCACAACATATGTCACTCCGAATATAAGTTTGTATCGTAAAAAGTTTTTCTTACTCTAATCTCCCCAGCGTTACTGTGGCAATCAAGCCAATATTATCTACACTTCTAAAAAGAATTAAGAACACATAAGCAATAATTGCATTCTCACATAATTTGGTAAACAGGCAGACTAATGATGGGTATGTAAAATATTCAACTGCAATAGAAAGGCATGTCTAGAAGTCAAGAGGTATCATATGCTGTGAGGCAGTTACCGGCGCACAAAACACTCAATCGAAACCATAAGAGAAGGTCATCAGATGCTAAAGGTGTTTGTAGATGCATTGGACATCAGTACTACAAGTAAACTCAGATTATTAGAGGTTCTATTTTTGTGTTTGCATGAGGCTGGGTGGATGGATCGTGTAGATGTTTGGCAAGTGGGACATATGTCAAAATGGCCTGATGTTGGAGCTCCCTCAGGGTTGGAGTCACCTTCTACCTCAATCAGGGCTAACTATCTTGTGTCTTGTTCGTGAGTGATGCTTGTAGGGAGTGGGAGCTAGATACATTGCTTCCTTTGTTTATCATGGTGATGCAAAAGCAGAGTCAAATAGTGAAGCTCTCAAGTTTACTCATCCATCTATATTCCAACCCTCACCTTATGGATGAGATAATCATCTAAGTAAGTCCTACACAACAAAAGGAGTCTGCTGAGGTTGTTTAGGCAGCTAATCAGAATGCGTCCTATGTACGCCCCTTTGGCGGTTTTCAAACACATTCCACTGGTAGAGAAGACCTTCGCAGAGCAAGAACTTGGTGAGTAGACTATAGATCCCTTCTGGCTCAGGAAAGCCTTGATAAGATATATATACAGTACAGACCAAAAGTTTGGACACACCTTCTCATTCAAAGAGTTTTCTTTATTTTCATGACTATGAATATTGTAGCTTCACACTGAAGGCATCAAAACTATGAATTAACACATGTGG
>JAHUTI010079641.1:0-22188 GCA_036250305.1 Ataeniobius toweri
CTTGCACAAAATAAACACAAAACGCCTTCTGTTTATCTATGTGAACATTTATTAAATCACAGCCTGATACAATCCGCTCTTCCGATTTAATAATCTTCACCTACTCAAACATGCAAAGTTCTACACAGAAGGAGTAAAATATCTAACTAAACAAAATAAAGCAAAACAGCAGTGGGTGCGTATGGGGTCAAACCAGCACTTATGGCAAAAATGATAATATGACAAAAGGGATGTGGTGGTGAGTGGAGGTTGGGGCGTAGCTCCAACTGTAACTCAGTTATACTCAGTCATGAAACATCCCCCAACACTGGGCGAGGTGAGCAGACAAAGGGTTATAAAACTTTTGGCGGCAAGCTAGTAAGCAGTAAGGTTAAAGACAAAGAAAATGGTGAATTTCACCATGAGGTTATTATAACAGTCCAGTTACACAGCGCACCTGTGCACAGGTGTTTGCACGGTCAAGACACACTTGCGAGACACGGCGGTCTCCGAAAGTACCAGTTTCAAAACAATGGCATGCATATACAATTCCGAACACATTAGACTCTAAATGGCGACTCTAATCGCACTAAAAATCTCCTCTACCCTGCCCGGCTATTCCTGATAAAGAAATTTAAAAAAAAATAATAAAAGGATGTGTTTTACTTTGTTGAAGCCTTCCTTCTGAGCGGAGTTGAGAGAGGGAGGGGTAGAAGTTGGAAGTTAATGTGCGTCCACAATTAACTTCAGGAAAAGCGGTCAATCTTTGTCCTCTGGCCTCCTTGGCGAAAGGGAAAAATATGATCTGACCGTTACAGTCGACTAGAACAGAAAACAAGGTGGCGATTCATCTCCTTGAAACTCCGTGGTTTTTTTAGTTACGTGTTAAGCTCACGTCTTCGATCGGCAAAGTGAAATTTCTGGCCTTCTCATTCCAGAAACCTCAGTTATGAATTTTTCATTGGCCAACGAAGGAGAATAAATGAAATCCACTCAGGACTCTTCTCCTGATGATGGTGGGTCGTCTCATCCTCTGTTATATAGTTGACGGTGGCCTCAGGGCTGCGACGCCCCTGTCTTATCAGCCGCAGGGGCCGCTGGGTTTTGTAGGACAGACTATCCNAGATGATGCTTCAGTTGCGTGGTCACCGCGTCACGGTCTCCAGCTGAAGGCAAATGGTGGGTCGTCTCATCCTCTGTTATATAGTTGACGGTGGCCTCAGGGCTGCGACGCCCCTGTCTTATCAGCCGCAGGGGCCGCTGGGTTTTGTAGGACAAACTATCCTGCGGTACAAAATGGCCAATGACGTTGGAAAGGCATAGTGGCGTCCAACAACGTGCAAATGGTCCAATATTCAGCAAACAAGTGGTCCAACAAGTGTGACAGCAATGAATCTAAATTCCTCACCAAAATTCATTTTTCAGCCAGGGGAAAGTTTAGTAATTGTCCCTAATCTACTCACAGTCTACTGTAAGAAAATGTATCAGCAAAATATCACTTAGACTTGTTTTAGTTCAGGGGCCTTTATTTGTAATATTTCATAAACCAACTGACCCAAAAGGAATAAATGTGAATAGTAATGCAAATGTAGTAAAATTATACATGACATTTTGGCATTTTCATGAATTTCCATCTCCGTAATTACAAAAACATGCAGGTACAAAATGGAGGTACTGAAGGGGCGAATTGACTGGGAGACCTCAAAAATAATACTTGTTTGTCTAGTTCTGTCAGAACATCACTAAAATAATGCTGCCCTTGGTACAATCGTTGATTTTATAAATAACCCCAGCAGTCTTTACAATATGAAAAGAAGAGAACTGAACACATCCAAACAATGCATAGAGACCCACTTCTGTCCTCAGAGGAGCAACTCACTATGTCACTAACAACTATGTCAAATATAAATTGAAATGTCAGTCAGCAGAAAGTTGGTGGTTAATTGTTACTTCATTTTCAATTTCTGCATTCTACACAATGATAAATATATTTACAATGTGGTTCTACTGAGGGTTTTTTAAATCCAAAGCCTTGTTTACAATTGGGCTATTTTCTTTATTTAAGTATGGTAGGCATCTAAAAGGTCTCTTGTATTTTAAGACTAAATTAACCCATCAAAGACAATGTTGCATTTAATTAAGGTTGCCACTAATAATACTACATGCAAAAAAAACAATGTGGAAAATTGAGCTAACCGGCTACACATCATACAATGCTAGTCCCATAATATATAACCATATTCAGTACATGAAATAACCAATTACGCGTGAATTACCACTAGGTACAACAGCATACAATTTCCAGAAGCCTTAGTTAAATCATAACAAACATATAGCATTTTACTGTAACAAAGACGTATTGAACTTTATTATTTTTGGCCCTATTTAGACCTGGCCTTACCTCGAGTCCTAGCCACTGCAGAAACATGTGGAGCGCTTTAAACGTTACTGACCACATGGCAATAAAATCTGACCTGAAAGACCTGATTTCTGTTAACCACTCTACATGCAAGAAAACAGATACTCTTTGTGGGCTTTCCACAATACCATCGTCGGGGCTACTGATGTAAAATCACTAATAAATTCAATTTGCTGCACTCCATTGTAATTTTGATATTAACACATTTCAGATCCACCTGTGGTAGATAATACAACTACAAAACTCCTGGCGAGCTTCACTTTATAGCAAAACAGACACCATATGGGGAAAGTAAAGGAGCATAAATGACTTTTGATTTCGCAGAGCTCAGTGTGAGCATCAAGACACGAAAGACTTTATAAAACCTCTATAAAAGCCCACTGCAATAAAACACCTTATAGCTTCCTGTCAGCCAGAAGGCATCTACACAGTTTTGCAGAGCACACAGGGTTTAGTACTGTGTAAAGTAGTGTGAATAGCTGGAAAGCTAATTCTTTTTATGTGATTGAAATGAAGTAGGTTTTGATACGGTGACTCCCAGTAGGTGGGGTCACCTCTAAAGACAATCAAAACGAACATTGCACTGCACTGCAGAGAAAACCCACCCTTACCAAACCTGTTTCCCAATCCACTGCTAAGGAAGCCTTGAAAAAGTCATTTTTCTTTAAATGCACTAAGATTCTAACAAGGAGTCCATGAAAAGGACTTCTTGTTACGTCTTTTGGTGTTTGTCTCTATCAGCTTTGCACATCTAGAAACAAAGATTGTTGACAAAGATTTTGGACAATTTCCTTTGCAAAATAGCTGTAGGTCAGAGAGCATCTATGAACATCAGTTTTCAATTGATGATTCAATTTACATAAAACAGAATATGGCAAGACCTTAGTAAAGTTAAAAAACGCAGAAATATCAGGAAACAAACATCAAAAAGAAAACAAACAACATAAAGAAAACCACAACACTAACAGCAGTGGATAGTGACACTCTTCTGCTCAAGATAAAAATATTAAGTCAGTGACTAGTCCTTCACTGTGTCTCAGGACACATCGCTTCCAGGCTTTCAAACTAATGCTGATAAATGGTCTCAGAAGGTGGCCGCAGACATGAACCCATTCAAACCAGTGGGGTTTGAATAGGTTCACATCTGCGTTCAGCACCTGCCGGGCATGATCCGATCACCCAGGACAGATGTTAGTGGCAGAGCTGAATGTGGCCTGTGATGTCCTGGAATCACTATTTGCCCGTGTTTATCTTTTATAGCTTTTTACATGGTAAAAGAAAACAAAGTATTGTTTAATATTTTCATGTGTGAGTACAGTAACGAAAAATTAAATAAGTATTTATTTTAACTGTCATTGTATGCTTTTTGTAGTTCAACTGAAAAAGATGATCATGACTTTTGACCCGTTGGTTTTCATGATTTTGAGTGTGAAAAATAATCTTAGATGTTCAGGTTCAGTCCTTTTTTTTAAATCCATATCTAAATCCCATCTGGTAATTCTTCACACATTGGGTTCTTTGTCTAATATATGTTTTTAGGTTTGCATGTGTTTGTTAAAAAACCTTTGCTTTTAAGACATGTAATTTCATTGGTCTGAAATCTACAAAGTGAAAGGTTTAAGCCAAAACATAAGATTGGAATAATTGATTAAATTTGACCAACTGCTCTCTCTTCTGCTCTTCCATCTATTTGTATCATTATCACAGATGTGCTCTGTAAAATGCAAAAACATAAACACTACAACACTCTCAAGTCCTGTACTATAACTCCCNAGTCCTGTACTATAACCCCCCCCCCCCCCCCCAAAAAAAAAAAAAAAACTTTTGGTGCAAGGTCTTTTACGATCCCAGTCTACCTGCAGTTCAAGTTCTATTAAATTAATAGTTTTCCATTTATCCAGGGAAAGTGAATGACAACATGTGGATATGTTACTATTTAAACCCCCTTATAATGTCTAAAACAATCCACGGTTGTCTCTGGTTTCTGTCAGTTGATAGGTAGCACTGTCTTCGGGTCATGTGGCGGTGAGTGTGCCTGAGTTTGAGCCTTCCTCTCCTCCTGGTGGACTATTGACAGGACTGAGCTGACTTTAAGATGTTGATGATAGGCATGGATGCTTTTCTAATTATGTCAGTGGAGAAATTCTGCTTTCTTAACTATAACTGCTGTTATATGACTATTAATGAGTAACTGTATTGTTTTTTGCTGATCATCAGATATGTTTGAATTGTTTTCATCCATACCCCCTATGTTGAGATGTCACGGCTTGTAGATAAGATCCCCCAAAGAACACTGTCTCTCTCTGAAACTCTTCTGTACCATTCATGATGACTTTTTTGTTTATTCAACAACTTCTCAGTTCCAGCATAGATCGATGTTGAACTGGATCATCAAATTCTGAGAAAAGGTGTCAGGTGTACAGTCACATCAGCACACTGAGAAACATGTAGGCTGGCACTTTGGTAGAGATCTCAATAAATGACTAGAATCACAAAATCATTGGTAATGGTGTTTGTAGAAGATAAAAGAAAGAAACACATTTGATAGGCATATTTCATAAGGAGAGCAATAATAGAACAAAAGATCGCACTGATGTATATAATGTCTCTCAAAAGTGTCCACATCCCCGTTAAAATGACCACAAATCTATTAGAAGGAAAATGTAAAAAGTAAAGAAGCTGCAGTAACATGTTTGCATAATGGTAAACACCCTTAAATAAATAATCTGTTGAAGCACATTTTAATTCAATTTCAGCATTTTGCATCATTAGTAGGACTCTGTTAGCACCCCCTCATAGAAAACTGACAATAGTTGCCCACTTTCTTGTGAAAGTTCTCCATACTTATCAGAGTATGAGCCCTCCTTAGGTGAGCCCCATGGATTTTCTCTTGAATTTATTTTGGAGTCTGGCTTGGCCTTTCCAAATCTTTAGTGTTAGGTTTAAGATAATTTTTATCCCAGAAACCCATTCCCGTTAATGTGGAAATACGCTTGGACTCACTGATCACAGGTTTAAAAAAAAGCTCTGAACCAAAAGTTCAAGTTTGGTTTCATCAGACCCTAAATCATTCTTCCATAAAGCTTTGGCGAGATTTTAGAGTGGCTTGAATTTCTGTATGTGACAGAAATTCCCCACAGCTCCTGTGGTGTTACTGTCAGGTTTTTGGCAGCCTCCCTGAGTAGTTTCTTTCTGGTCTTTGCATCGATTTTGGAGGAATGTCCAGTTTGCTAATGCTCCATCTACTGTATTGTAACTACTATCCTTGTGCTTTGGTGTTATATTATTCTGTGGATCTTTTATATCCTTCCTCAGACTGATAGATTTTTACAATGAGATCCTTTTAGCCTAAGGATGCAATTGTGTGAATAACATGTACATCCCACTCGGACAGAGGAATTGTATTTCAGTTTAACCAGATTAACTGTAAATGATGCATACTAAAACAAAAGGTGCTAAGTATTTGTGTAAGAGTGTGCACATTTATGCAACCTAAAATGGAAAAATTTCCTATAATACTTCTTTCTCTTTAATTTTTTTACCTGAATTGTATGGAATATGTGGCAAAGTTTGGAAGTGATTTAGCAAAGTCTCTTTTTTTAAATTAGGAAAACTTTTAACAAGGGGTGTGAACATTTTTGTAAGACACTGAAAATGTCATGCATGGAATAAATTTGCACAAATGTTTACTTCTTTAAGCCACTATTGTTATAGAGCTTAACAACCACTACACACATACACAATACTTAACACATACATAATTCTAGGATGATTTTGTTTACAAGACACAAAATTCCTTTGCATACATTACAGGAATGTCAGATATTTAGCCATGTCTCTGTGGATTTAGTTTGAAGGTCAGTTGGCTTGGTACTGTGAAAATGACTGCTGCAGTTGTCATCTGTGCAGCTCAGCAGAGAAACTGAGCAACAGGAGTGGACAAGAGCACCATCAGCAGGCTGCAGAGACACGGTTACCAGTTAACTCATACACCCTGGAACACTTGATTCAACCTCTGATCAGTGCATGCTGTCAAACGATTACAGAAGAGATAGAAAAAGACCAAAAAAAAGAAGAACCTGCAAAACTGTATAAAATAGTAGAACATGGGTTAAAGAACCCCAACAGTAGGAGACAGAGTTGTTTGGGGTGCATCTCTCCCCACTAGCTCACCTTTGTGTATTTTGTCTATCTTAATTTATCCTTCCCATACG
This sequence comes from Ataeniobius toweri, assembly GCA_036250305.1. Taxonomy (NCBI): domain Eukaryota; kingdom Metazoa; phylum Chordata; class Actinopteri; order Cyprinodontiformes; family Goodeidae; genus Ataeniobius; species Ataeniobius toweri. Next base: position 6,613 of record JAHUTI010079641.1, read on the forward strand.
TCCTCTCCTCGACTTCTTTTTTTCCTTCTCCTCCTGGCTGTGGTTTCCATCCATCTTGTCTGTTTGTCCCTCCATCCTCTGCTCTGACCAAACTATGTTATTTGTCCCTCCTTTTTTACTTAAAGAAATGCGGTCAACCTGGCCGTGCTAAAACTCAACGAGCAGGGCCTGTTGGACAAATTGAAAAACAAGTGGTGGTATGACAAAGGAGAATGTGGCAGCGGGGGAGGGGATTCCAAGGTTAGCCCTCTCTGTCTGCCCCACCTGCCCCTCCCCAACTACCCGATGACAGGGGCCGCTCACAAGCTACAGCAGCTTGCGATGGCCCCTGTCCTTGGAGAGTGTAACACATGCATCTGCCCCAGCAAAGAGTTTATGGATCATACAGGGAGAAAAAGCGAAAGGCTGAACCCTAACATACCCAACACCTTCAGAGATCAACAATTTTTGGTTACAAAATGCAGTGTAAGGAATCCCTTGTTTCAGGAGGATTTCAAGAAGCTTTTTTTGAAGGAATAAATTGGTTTTACAAAATCCCAAAAGGCAGGAATTCAACAAGTAATGTATAAATCATCAGGAAACATATTTTACATTTAACCAACATTAAACATTTTTAATTGAACCATTGACTTTCTTAACATCTTCTAAAATCTGAAGCAGTGGAAAGTAATCACAAAAGATCTGAAAAATGTATATAAGTACAAAAAAAGAGAGTGATTACTGTGAAGACAGGAATATTTCTACCCTAATGGCAGCTCTGGGAATAGGAGAGAGAAAAATGAAAGAATGATGTGAGGACTTCAAATTCAACATTTGTGCATTCCTTAGCTGTAGATGTGTTGCAATGCAAGAAGATTTGAACATGACTAGTTTCAATATAATTCCCAGAAGTTAGACTGTATGCTGATAATGTGGCGTAAACATGCTTTTGTCAGGCGATTTCTTTCTGTCCTTTAGGATATTCCTTCATTTATTCTGCACCTGAAGATTAGGGCAGCACAATGAGTTTTCTGTTTATCGAAAAAGCAAATCATTTCACATTTAGTTTGATGGGGATGATAGTAAAAATAATGAAGTAAGAAAATATTTGGAAACTTGTAATTACAGATTTCTCAGTCGCAGAAGAAGTCAACTCTATAAAGCTCCTTTTAAAATTATAGCAGTAATAATTCAAACTAAGCTGTCTATTAAACTATTTGAAGCTAAATGCTGATTCTTCATAGTGAGGACCACGTTCACCATGGTTTCTTGTTGGTAGCATATAATGAAACCAATTTATGCATTTCATGCCATAATTTCCGTAATTGTAACATTCTCCCAGTGTAAGATTGATGTCATGTAACCCAATGGTTTTCCTATGCCTTCATTTTCCCCATCTCCCCAAAACAACATGTCACTGTGACACCACTTAAATATATTTCTATTTAGTTTAGTTTATTAAATAATTATGAACATGGTGCATCACCAGTTAAATGGACATTATGAAGGCACACAAAAGTAATTTAGATTAATAAATTTGGAAGTGCACCTGTTGGGTGCCAGTCTAATCTATTAACAAAAGATGTTGCATTATTTTGCTTAATATGTGAAAGCTTTCTTGGCAAAGCCTGAATTAACTGAGACACAGTTCAGGAAAAAACTGGAGAAATGTTTGGAGCTAACCTGCAGAAAAATTGTATTTTCTTTATTTTGTGGTACTATTTCACAGTACGCAGACAGGAAATGGGCAACTTTAACATTACATGCAACAAAAATATATGCAAAGAACTTCAGTGACTTATTAAAAACATCATATTAAAAAAAGGATTTAAATCCTGAGTTCATGAAGTCCTAAGTTTCATACTTGAAGCTGGAAAACTGGAACTTTCTCTCTCAGTAGCAGCATAGCGCTAGCCTGATGCTAATAATCCTGTCTTGATAGTATCTTCCTCTGGTTCATTATGGCATCAGCAGGGGCAGATTGAATGTGTTACCATGAGTGACAAAGGTGGGTCCCACTCATATGTCTGTAGCTCGACTTAGCTCCTCGTAACCCCCCCAGCCCCTCCTAAAACGAGCGTACACACATGTACTCAGTGGGATCCATGCTAGGTCACTTCTGTAAGTCAAAGTTTTCTATGTTACTTGAGATGTGCAATGCAAATGTGAAATATCATAATAACATAAAATAACATGACCTATGATGTTATTTATGTTATTTTTACACGCAAAGAACCCCGGTAAACCTTGCAGTTTTGAAACTGAGCGAAGCAGGCGTCTTAGACAAACTGAAAAACAAATGGTGGTATGACAAGGGAGAGTGTGGACCCAAGGACTCTGGAAGTAAGGTCAGTTTCACGCTGCTGTGGCCTGCAGAACCTTAGCCTGAAACCCATCTTGAATAAGCTTCAGATTACTGCAACTACTGCCTTAGAAGTAGCTTTTTCAAAACTGTCTTGATTAGCCCAAAATAAATTGTCAGCATGCTTGACATACAATGTAAAGGTCTATCTGGTGATTTCCTAAAGTGTGTGTTTTTTTTACCAGATTAAATCAATGTTCTGGCTAACTCCAAACCAGAATAATGGCAAATACCAGTTTCTGTAGCAATCTGTGGCAATCCCATCTTCATTATAGTTTTAGTCGTATCAAAGATTCCCACCTTTCATAATTTCTGTTTATTCCTATGTCTTAAAACACATCCACTCCTAGGAATAGCTCTGATGTTTTATAGTTACTTTGCCTGGCTGTTATTCTTTCAATTTTGTCAGGCTGGGATAATTTTACATAAATTTTAGCCTTTCCTTTTGGGAAGATAAACTACTCAGCAATTTAACAGATATAATCTGAGGCTAAATGCCAATGTAGGTTTCTACTTACAGTATGTTCCAAAAATACCCCATAAAGTTCTTAACATTTTCTCAGTTTCATCCAGATTTTTTGCAATAAATCAATATAAAGTAGCTTATATATGTGAAATCAACGAAAAATGATACATCTAAAATTTTATGACAATTGTGACATGCATTTGTATTCAGCCCCCTTTAGTCTGATACTCTTAAATAAAATCCAATGCCATTTCATTCAGAAGTTACTCAATTAGTGAGAGCTCATCTCTGGTGATTTTATTCCCAGTGTAAAGACCAAGGAACCCACCTAACAGATCAGAGATAACAGATCAGTTATCACTCTTTCCATCCGAAAATGGAAAGAGTGTAGCACAACTGCAAAAATACCAAGATATGGGTATCCATCTAAACTTACAGGTCAGGCAAGGAGAGTTCAGGAGGTGCTACAGAGATTGGGTTGGAGAATATGTCAACAGGAGAACAGTCCAAGTCAAGCGCTCCACAGTCATTTTTGAAATTTGCCACAAATCATGTAGAGGACATAGCAAATAAATGAACAGTCAGTCCTCTGGTCAGATGAGAACATAACTGTTTTTTTGTCTGCTTTTAACACATTATGAGTGGCAGTACAACAAAGCTGTACAACACCCTGAACGTATCATCCCCACGTTGGAGCAATTTTGGTTGGCAGAAAAATACTATGAGCATACTTTTCTTCAGCAGTAACACTTGTCAACGTTTATGGAAAGATTGATGGAGCAATTCTAAATTGTCCTTGCAAGTCTGTTGCAGTTAGAGACTTCAACAGACTTAGATGGAGTTTTTCAGCAGGATCTGCAGCCCTTAACATGCAGCCCGAGCTACAATGGAATGGCTTAGATCATAGGACAGTAACAACCTATTAAAAGTTTAGACCTAAATCCAATTAAAGATTTAGGTCTGTGGCCAGACCTGAAAATTAATGCACAAAGAAGCTCTCCATCCAATCTGACAGTTTGAGTTACTTTGCAAAGAACAATGGGCAAACATTTTAGTCTCTAAATGAGCAAGGCTGCTAAAGAAATATCCCCAAAGGACTTGCAGCTGTGATTGTAGCAAAGGTTGATTCTACAAGGTATTTGCTGATGGGGACTGAATACATACAGTATGTGCAACACACTTTCACATCATTTTTATTTTTTTATCAAAACTGCATTATTCTTCCACCTCACTACTTTGTGTTGATTTATAAATAAAATACATTGAAGTTTGTGGTTATAACATGACAATGGTGGGGAGTTAAAAATGTATAAACACCTTTGCAATACACTGCAGGTAAAATAACTGTGATATAGCTACTAATGCAGCCAATGCCAGCATTCAAATTGCATGCACAGTAGTCTGACATTTGTCATAATATAAACAGAAAAGGCAACACATATCTAGAATAAAATGGAAAACATCCAGATTATAACTGAATGAATGGGCTTACATAAAATGAGTAATTCCTAATACATTTAAAGAATGACCTCTTAGGCACATACAAAAAGAACTCTTTAAACCGAACTACAGCTAAAATTTTTTTCATATCGAGTAAAAACTGATGAAACAGAAATGGCATTGAAGTCCAATATTATAATACCTGATCAGTATAGCTACAGAGGGTTTATAATTGGCCTATCTCCTCACATTAAAAATATTCTCATATTTTGTTTAATCTTAGTATTTAAAAGACTTACACAATCTAACCACACTATAAGGTGCTCTAAATTTTTCAGTAGGTTAACTGAAGCTTTGTAGTTTATTACTATAAAAACAAAGGATTTTTACTGATCTACACATAATGGGATTCTTACAAATCAATTAAGAAATCTGTGACAGTTTTATAGTTGTACTCATGTCATATATATGTTCTAAATGTGTTTCGTAATGTTGTGGTGGCAGTAGTGAAACTTGTAGCTAGTATTTTGTCATAATGTGATCAGTCCAAATACCACTGTAATGTTTTTTTTCAGTAGCATTGAAAAACTGTGATTAACAGAATATGTATTATTTGTTTGCTATCTCCATTTCCCCGTGTCTAACTCACTGTTCCCTTATTCTCTCTGTTTTTCCCACGTCTCACCCCTACTCTGATCACTTTGTTCACTCTTCTTCTTCCTGTGCTCTTCTTTAATCTGTCTTTCCATTCTTCATCGTTTTCAACTTTCCGTCTTCTTTCACTACTTTATCCTCCATGCCTCCATATCTTTTTTTCCAAACATCCTATTTCCAACATTGAACCTTCAACAACACCATCACCCTGGCTCCTCCCTCCTTCCCTCGCTTCTCCTTCCTGCAGGACAAGTCGTCCCAGGCTCTAAGCCTGTCCAACGTGGCAGGAGTCTTCTATATCCTCGTGGGCGGCCTAGGCCTGGCCATGCTGGTAGCTCTGGTCGAGTTCTGCTACAAGTCACGGGCCGAAGCCAAGCGCATGAAGGTGGACCTTAGCCCCCCCCACTGCCCCAGCCCCTCCCCCAGCACCCAGAATCTAGCCACTTATAGGGAGGGGTACAACGTGTACGGCTCCGAGGGGGTCAAGATATAGGGGTAGGATTTAGAGGCTCCCATACATAGGTGGGGTAATGGTGGTGTTGATCATGGTGGTAGTGCTGTAGAGTTTGTTTTGTGGAGGCTGTCACGCCACGTTCTTGATGTGGTGATGAGGATGTAGTCAAGCATTGTGGAACCAATGTACCTTTTTTGTGTTTTGGCTGTTTTTTGTTTGTTTTTTTTGTTTGTTTGTTTTTTATTATTAGCCGAACATTTTGGGGAATTTTTTAAATATTTGTTTTGGCTTTAAATTTGGTTTGTGCTTCTTTTGTGATTGAAGTTAGATTTGTGTTTTCAAAACTTGGTTCCATCGTCTTTGGCTGCAAATGATGAGGATGATGGTGATGATGAGGAGGATGACGGTGATGGTGAAGCTCTTGGCTAATGAACCGACTAAGCACCTGCATTGTTATTTTAGTCAATCGCTAAAATTATTGGGATGAATCGGGGATGCACAACTCCAGTGATGTAGATCACATACATTCATTTTGTAGAGCCAAAAATATTAATTTATATGTCATTTTCTTTAAAAATATAACTCTTATTACTTATTATAAAATAGATTTATATTCACTCGTGCAAAAGAGAAGTAGTATTAAATCAATAGAGAAGGATATGACAGTTAAAATTACTACAGAATAATTTTGTTCTCATCAAAGGCAAGTGTAGACGATTTCTACTTTAAATACTAAAGTCTTGGTATTTTATATTTCTATCTTAATCTCTTAATTCAAAACAACAAAAAGGATGAAATATTTGAAAAAGTAAATATGTAATAATAGTTGAAAGTATTATTTTTTCCTTGTTGAACAGTCATAAAATTAGACCTTATTTTGGTATCTTACCAACCTGGGAGCATAACCTTGTTAGCAAGGTTCTCCTCATTAAAATTTGTGACTGCTTTCAGCTACAAATTAATTAGCCACAGTGTGGACAGCAATTATCATGGATTTGTTTTTGACTAGACCATGTTTGGATGAGCTCATAATGTGACTGGCATCTAATGAAGAAAACTTTTATCATGATATTTAAACCTCTGTGGGTACCGAGAGTTTGTTTTGAAAATACCTTGACCTTTAAGTAATCCTTTTTGGCATTGCTGTGGAGGAAAGAAAAACACAAAGCCAACACTGACAATTAATTTAGGATAAGGCTTGTCATTTGACAGCTTGAGAAACCCCTTTGCAGCACAACTGATTTGATATTTTTTATACTATAATATATCAAATAAAAGCTCCTAAAGATTATATACTATCATTTTTGCAACTTGTCAATTGTATTGAGGCTTATAGTCAAACTAGTTACACTGATTTCCATTAACAAATTAAAGAAACAGTTTAAAAGGGTTGAAAGAAATAAAGCAAGCACAAGGGCAACCAAGAACGCTGGCAATAGTTGTAATGATGTTGCATATAGAACACTGAACTTATATATCCATGCAGGACACAATGTCTATCAAAAAATAAACAATCAGTGAATGCGTCTTTAACTCAAATATGAGTTCGTAAAGTGAAGATTTACATGGAGAATTGGAGACCTAAGACCTAACAAAATGACACCCTATGGAAGGATTGTAAATAGTTCTGTCATGAGTCCAGTCTGCCTGTAATTCACCACAGACACATATGATTGCCTGAGAAAAAAACCTTTGAATGCTGACAGTTTTTGTTTTAAACAAACATAAATTCTACTCCAGTTCTGACCAGCATTCTTATGCGTGTACTGGCATTTGCAAGCTTGTTCCTTCAAACCACTGTGGCACCAGAATCCTTTATATTAGTGAACTATGCACTGTTATGCAGCTGTCACTTTTCTCCGTGTAGTTAGGGTTTTTTGTCTTGTGACATTTTAAGTATCCTAATATCGCATTCAATACATTGTTCCGGGGACACTGTCACACCTCACAAACTATATTAGCTGCTGGCAAAACATGGCTAAACATGTAGAAGGATAAATGGTGAACGTGCAAATCAATATAAATGCCACTTAATTTACAATCCTCAGCACACAATTTGTACAGACAGAGGATGCATAAAAAGCAAAAACCACGTTGATAGAAAGCATTTTCTTAGCTATTAAACTTTATGCTCACAAACTACAGCTGTGGTCACCTCAGTGGTCTGGCAGTTGATTCCCTGCTTGAGCTATCTGTTCCAGCCTGTTTAGTTCAGTGGAGCTCGTTGTAGTTTCCCACATCACTCAATGCTTTTTCAGTGTGCCAGTAAGCGGTCGGCATCCATTAAACATATTCCCATTAAAATGATATTGTTAATCAAGCTCACCGTCCGTCTCTTATGTACAACCATAGTCTATCAGACACTGTGATCCAGATAAAGTCATCATCTATTTATGCTACATTCTGTACTTCCTGTTTTTAAAAGAAGCATAGGTATACTTTTTTGCTGTCAAAAAAGGTGCCTTTAAAATAAGTGATATGTTTTGGAAAAGCAATTGCATGGCTAATTATGATTTATGTATTAATTATACTCAGTCAGTCATTTTCTACCACTTATTCCATAGTGGGTCGCGGGGGAGCTGGTGCCTATCTCCAGCAGTCTATGGGCGAGAGGCGGGGTACATCCTGGACAGGTTGCCAGTCCATCGCAGATTAATTATACTTTTAATAGATATTGTTTTTATGGGTTTAAAGTTTTATATGTGATTTCCTTTAATGTAAAAAAAACTACATAGGACAGCTACACTTTATTTGCTTTTAATTTATCCATACTATTATTTGACAACCTACATATTTATTAGCTTTTATGACTGAATTAGGTGTTATAATCATATATTTTCCCAACAGATTTTCCTTCAGAATATAAGAGGCAGAGATACAGTATATTGCATTTTAAATTCAGTATACCAAAGATAAATGAGAATGTAACAAGCTCTATCAGAGCTCTGATTGCTATTAGCTGACAGTGTTTTCAGTCATGCATTATACATTCACTGTCTCATCCATAAACTGGAGTTGTGCAGCCCTGCAGCAGATGGTCTAAACACCCTTGTTTTACCTATTCCAGCTCTGGCAACTTTAATACAGCCCACCTACTTACTTTGCATTAATAGAAAGGGATAAATCATGAGCAAACACTTCATATAGAACAGCCACTCAGTGATGTTGCAAAACCATGACTCATATTTACTGATGGCACCGAGCAATTACTGTGGGGGTAGGAGAAAGGATATGCTGAACCCAGTTTTATTGGCCTGCATAACAAACCCTTCAGACGTATAACAAGGTGTATTTCACCCTGAAATAAACTGACACACTCTATGTACAGGACAAAGTAATATTCGTAGTTAAACAAAGGCCATAAAGTTCAAGATTTGCCCGTTTTAAGAGAGGCATTCTATCATCTACCAATAAACTGTTTGAGAAATCATGATCAAAAACTAAAATGTTATTAAAAAGTTAATGTATAAATCTTACATGCCTTCCATTTACCAACCAATAAAAAAACACTATCAAAAATAAACTATTCAAAACATTAAAAGGAACACTTTGAAAACAATTGAAAAAAAATAATGCTGGATATACATCCTACAGCAGACCCTCCTCTCCAAACCCTTTTACTTCTTTGACATGAGCTCAAAGTGAACCTGCTCTTATCTATGAAAAGAACAGTGCGCCAGTGCTGAACCTGCCAATTCTGGTGTTCTCTGGCAAATGTCAATCGAGCTCCACGTTGCCGGGCAGTGAGCACACTAAAGGACGTTGGGCCCTCTGGCCTCTGGCCACCCTCATGAAGTCTGTTTCTAATGGTTTTGTCAGAGTCAACACCAGTGGCCCGCTGGAGGTCACTTTGCAGGGCTTGGGCAGTACTCATCCTGTTCCTCCTTGCACAAAGGAGCAGATACCGGTCCTGCTGATGGGTTAAGGACCTCCGACTGCCCTGTGTGTAAAATATCGCTAAAATGGTTTGTCTAGGAAGAAAGTTACTTGGTAACATGCTGGTTTAACTCGATGCAAGCCCTTCTGCTGTGAAATAATTTATAGGCAGTGTCATAGTGTGTGGTTGAACGGAACCGGAGTGTAGAAAAATGCTTGGCAGCAGCATAGCAGATTTAAGAATCTTTAGACTTTAATAACAAAATAGATAAACTTACACCAGTCTCCAAAGGTTCAAATAATGACATGGAACAGGAATCAGCATGGAAGTAAACAGGAGGACCGAGCGAGGAACAATGAAAATAAACAAACATATATACTGAGGGAGAGAGGAGTGAGAACCAATGAAAATGGGTGACAAGTAATCAGATAAAACATGAAACAGGTGTGGAACCGGGTTGCAGGGGAACTGATGGAAGGTGACTGATTACACTAACGAGACAGGGCTGCTGAGGGAGAAAAACAAACATGAGGACAGAAACTTCAGAAAACAATTCAAAATGACAAAACCCGGGGAACACAGATAAATAAATGAACTAAAATGAACTAAAATGAACACAAGAAGCTAGAAGGTAAAAACCCACAGAAGTAAACAACAAAGACACCTATAAACGAAAAAGGTAAACAAAAGATACACTCCAAAAGGGCAGAGCATGACAGGCAGAGGACGTTACCGACGTAGGAGTTTACAACAGATTAACTTATGATGATGAATTTTAAAACAGTTTTTAACTGTTTTCAAAATCAATTAGAGTAGTTACTATTGCTAACTAAAGTTTCTGTATGTATTGTCTAGATTGTAAATATTCCTATGTTGGTTCAAAGTCTTAAAAAAGGGCTAGGCAGCCATTTCATATCCCATATTTTTCAAAGCAGATGGAGGTTAAAAGCTCAAAACATAAAACTGAAAAACTTTCTGTGACCTAGTTAGCCTTCGTTTGCTGCTGAAGGTCCTTATTGCTCCTCTGTTGGCACAGAGGGTCTATAAATTGAGTTTTCCTCTTGGTTAATATTAATGTAACAATTTAACATAATTTTCAACACTTGATAGGTGTGCACAAAACACATACCAAACAGCTATTTTGTATTATCTCTCTCAGTTTAAAAACATCTCCAAAGAAGGCCATGCTGAGAAGGTAGAGTGCTCACTGACAGAGCACTTCCATGACAAAGTACCCATACATGAACTTTGATATTTTAATTTCAGTGGGAAAAGTATTTGCCTTTGAGTTACAATCAGCGAAAATATGACCTACAATAAAACAGGACCTACAGGATTGTTGGTCGATCGATAAATCAATGGACTCAACCTGATATCCAATCCATGACATCAGCATTGGGTCTGATGTTGAACCAAACAGAAATCTTATGTCACAACTAAATCAAACATAACACGATTTTTTCTTTTATTATGACAAAATTGTTAATTTAAAATTGCCTTGATATGACCTAAGAATCACTAGAGATTCAAGGTTTTATCTGGGACACATGGAACGTAGGGTGTATGTGAAGGCTTGTAGGTAAACTGAGGCGAACCGCAGAGAGACTGATCACGGCCTCAATCTCATAAGGTCCTATGAAACGAGGTGAGAGTTTTCAGGACATAGACTTAAGTGGTACATCACATGCAGATAACCAAACCTTTTGGCCAGGCTGATACTCCGGGGCAGGTTGGCGTCTTCGATCAGCGAAGCTCTTGTTCAGTTCTGCGGTTCATTGGAGGATTTGGATTGTGGAGTTCCAGATGGATTTGCTGTTTGCTATGTGTTGGTGGACCGAGGAAACTGATGTCTGTCTCATTAGCAGAAAACAAAGGTGGCTGGTAACCAAGGGATCCTTCGAAGGGAGAACATCCTGTAGCAGAGGAAACATGAGAATTTAACGCATTTTCAACCCATGGTAGGTAGGAGCGCCAGTCTGTTGGGCTAGTAGAAGTGAGACAGCGTAGAGTGGATTCTAGTTGTTGGTTGAGTCTCTCAGTTTGTCCACTGGATTGAGGATGATAGCCGGAGGTTAACGAAACCTTAGCTTCCAAAGTTAAGCAGAACTGCTTCCAGACCTGAGAGATGAATTGCGGGCCTCGGTCGGACAGAATGTTATGTGGGATTCCATGCAAACGAAAAACATGTTTGGTGAGAAGCTTAGCTGGGAGCAGAGCTGACGGAAGTCTCCTGAGAGGGTGAGATGGCACGTTTTAGAGAAACGGTCAACAATTGTGAGAATGGTAGTCATACCTGAGGATAGAGGTAGACCAGTAACAAAGTCCAAAGCAATATGCGACCAGGGACGGCTAGGAATGCTAAGAGGTTGGAGGAGACCTGCGGGTGGTTGATTACTGGTTTTGTTTCTGGCACACGTGGCACAGGCCTGAATAAAGTCCTTAACGTCCTTATGAACTGAAGGCCACCAAAACCTTCTCTGTATGAGAGCTATTGTTCTGCTGACTCCGGGATGAGCAGAAAATTTAGCTGTGTGCAACCAATCAATGAGTCTGGTACGAACCTTAAGCCGGACATAGGTGCGATTGGGTGGTCCTGTTCCTGGGTCGGGTTCCTGTTGCTGAGCTCTGAGGATAATGTCCTCCATCTCCCACCAGAGTGCCACAACCGTCCAACTGGGCGGTAGAATGGAAGCTGGCTCCTTTACTGAGTCGTCAACAGCAAACTGTCTGGAAAGGGCATCAGGTTTAGTGTTCTTGGGTCCAGGTCTGAAAGAAATGCATAGATCAAAATGTTAAAAGAACAAAGACCACCGGGACTGTCGTGGGTTCAATCTCTTAGCTGACTGTATATAAGCCAAGTTTTTATGGTCCGTCCAGACTTGAATTGGATGTTCTGCTCCCTCAAGCCAGTGGCGCCATTCTTTGAGAGCTACTTTAATGGCTAATAACTCCCCATCTCCGACATCATAATTTCTTTCTGCGTTGTTCAGTCTTCGTGAAAAGAAGGCACAAGGATGTAGTCTCCCATCCTCAGAATTCTATGACAACACTGCTCCAACCCCAATATCAGAAGCGTCGACGTCTAAAATAAACTGTTTCGAAGAGTCAGGGTGAATTAGGATGGGAGCCTGAGAGAACTTCCTTTTTAGTGCTTGAAACGCTTCTTCGGCCTCAGGTGACCAGGAAAATAGAACCTTAGAAGAGGTTAAAGACGTAAGGGGTGCAGCTGTCAGACTGTAATCTTTTATAAAACGTCTGTAAAAGTTTGCAAAACCAAGGAACCTCTGCAATGCTTTACGAGTGTCTGGTACAGGCCACTCCAGGACTGCCTTAATTTTCTCAGGGTCAGATCGCACCTGTCCACTCTCGAGAATGTAGCCCAAAAAAGAGACAGAGGTTTGGTGGAACTCACACTTTTCACCTTTCACAAAAAGACGGTTTTCCAGAAGACGCTGAAGTACCTGGCGAACATGGCGACGATGCTCCTCAATGTTCCTTGAATAAATCAAAATGTCGTTCAGATACACGAAAACAAAAATGTTCAGAAAATCTCTGAGCACGTCATTAACAAGGGCCTGGAAAACGGCAGGAGCATTACAGATACCAAAAGGCATGACCAGGTACTCAAAGTGACCGAGTGGAGTCTTGAAGGCCGTCTTCCACTCATCCCCCTGGCGGATCCTAACAAGATGGTAAGCATTTCTCAGATCTAATTAGGTAAATACTGTAGCACCACTAACAGGCTCAAAAGCTGAGGAAAGTAGTGGAAGAGGGTACTTATTCTTGACAGTGATCTGATTTAGGCCCCTATAGTCAATGCAGGGTCTTAACGACCCATCCTTCTTCCCTACAAAAAAGAATCCGGCCCCAAGAGGTGAAGAAGATGGCCGAATTATTCCTGCAGACAAAGACTCACTAATATAATTCTCCATGGACTTCTGTTCGGGACAAGAGATATTATATAGCCTGCTAGAGGGTAGGGGGGCACAGGGGAGTAGGTCGACAGCGCAGTCATAAGGCCAGTGAGGTGGTAAGGACAAAGCCTTGCTTTTACTAAAGACTCTTAAGATCATGATATTCAGAAGGTACTTGAGTTAAATCAATAACCTCATCTTCCTCATTACCCTGTTCAGAAAGACTTGGAGTGAACGCTGACTGGAGGCAAGATAAATGGCAACTAGTGGACCAGGATTCAACGCGACCCTCAGACCAATCTAGATGAGGATTATGTTTTCGCAACCAGGGGTAACCTAAAACCAACGAGCCCTGTGATACTGGAAATACAAAAAAAGATATTTTTTCCCTATGGTTTCCTGATAACAAAAGGTCAAGAGGCTTAGTCTGGTGAGTAATTCGCTGTAAAGGCTGTCCATCAAGAGCTAAAACAGATCGTGGAGAAGAAAGTGGTTCCACTTCAATTCCGGCCTTGCTTACTAATTCAGAATCAATTAAATTCTGTTCACTTCCGGAATCCACCAAAGCGGACATAGTCAAAGTTTGTTGATTACCTAAGAGTTGCTGGCAGGCTGAGTCTAGGGGCTTTACTATTTAAAGAATGGTCCGCCAACCCCCCCTTCAAGGTTAGCGGACCCTGTCATTTGGCTGCCCGGGACAAACAGGACAACCAGCTACAAAATGGTCTGGAGAACCACAGTAAAAGCACTGCTTGGATTGTCTGCGTCTTTGTCTCTCTTCTGGAGTCAATTGAGTGTGTCCAATCAGCATGGGTTCTGACCTGGTAGCTAAGGGCTGAAGGGATTTAGCATTGGGTGAAAAACTAGGCTGCAACTGTGGTCAATAAACAGATCTTTCTGCTCTGGTTCTCCTTCTTTCTCTTATTCTGTTATCCACTCTTGTGGCCAAGGAAATTACTTCATCCAATGTGGGGGGTTCGTCAACCAGAGCTAACTCATCTTTTAGAACTTCGTCTAGGGCGTGAAAAAAATGGAGACTTTAAAGCACTCTTGTTCCAACCAGAAGCAGCTGCCAAAGTGCGAAATTCTATCGAAAACTCACTGAGAGGTCTATTGCGTTGCTTTAATGCTCGCAGCTGCCGTCCTATACCTGGCTTATCTAATTCGGGGGAAAAAGTTTGCTTAAACTCTGAAATAAATTCTTCAAAGGTACAATCGAAACTACTGGAAACTGAAAAACGGGCCTCGGCCCATTGCAAAGCCTTGCGGGTCAATAAACCAATAATGTACAAAATCTTAACATTATCATGCGGGAAGGAACGTGGAGAGCGGTTGAAAACTAAAGCACATTGGAGTAAAAATCCCCTACAATTACCCGCCTCTCCAGAGAATTTTTCTGGGTTAGGGGAAATGACGTCACGAGAGTGAAGAAGCTGTGAAGTTACCGGAGATGCCGCAGTGCCATCTACCTGCGTGGCGGGTTGGGTATTTAGGGTCTGTTGTAGGTAATCTCTGTTGGAGGTAATCTGCTCTAACTGTTGGTTTGTCTGACGCTGCTGTTCTGCAAGAAAACGGAGAGAGGAATCATGAGAATGAATTTGATTAGTATGTTCTGAAAGAGTTCTTCAGAGTGTTTCTGCAGGGTCTTGTTGGCCAGAGTGTTCTGTCATTTTCAACACAGTTTTGACCCACATACAGAAAACACTCAGAAGTAACATTTTAACGTGTTTTATTGTCTGCGAAGTAATAAGGCACAAGAACTGGAAACTCCAACTGTACAGGAAGAAAGGAGAAGGGACTGGTGAATAAACGAACAATATATAGTAACTGATTTTAGTGATCTGAGAAATGGCTTACTAAATTGCTGTTGCGTGAACAACCAGGGGTAGAGGGATTCAGAGTTTTAGCTTGTGAAGTGGGGTTGTCCAGTTGTCTTCTCAGTTGCTGGTTAGGTGCAAACCAGTTGAAGCACAGGTACCGATGTTTGCGAAGGAGGGAGGAACAGGGTACGCTTATGCGTTGGTTGAAGGAAGCGAGAAGCCGCCAGCTTGATCCATGTCCAAAAGGTAGAGACGGTAGGCAGAGAAATCCACAAGAAGGTTGATCCAATACTCAGTAGATGATTATCCAGATTGTTCAGAGGACCTCCGGAACGAAGTCAGGACTCAGCAAAGTAAACAAAGCCTCAGGCAAAAACCTGCGAGGGAACAAATTCAAAAGTTACTAAGAGCACATGAAACGAAGCAAAAATCAGGAGAGGCTGAGCTTGTTACCACTAAGGGAAACACTCTGGCATCGAAGTACTGGCAGCTTCCCGCTTAAGTACTCCTCCATGCAATCAGTAGATAGGTCACACCTGTCATCCAGCGCACCTGAGAACCTCCAGCACCAACTGAGAAACACTGAAGCCATGAAAACAAGTACACCATA
>JAHUTI010079642.1:0-22181 GCA_036250305.1 Ataeniobius toweri
TGTTACTTCAAGGCTGGACTATTGTAATTCTTTACTATCAGGATGTCCACAAAATGCAGTTAAAAGCCTTCAGCTGATTCAAAATGCTGCAGCAAGAGTTCTGATGAAAATTAAAAAGAGATCATATGTGGCTGTGGCACCTTCCTGGAGGGGGGCATCGAATGAGCTGCTGCTACCAACAACTTAATGCTCACCTTCAACAGATGATCCACTTGGCCCTGTCTTTCAGTGTTTAACCCCGTCTCTCGTAGACGTAGCTACTGGCTGAGCTTCTACTGTGACTATGTGCTCTTTCATCCTCTAGACTTAAAAACTGGCTCAGAGTTCATCTGCTTAGCTGTCTTTCTCTCCTAGATGAAGCCTCTAGAGGAGCTACAACCATTAATGTTTCACTTTTCTTTCTTATAGAAAGCACTCCTGGATCAGTGCTTCTGTGTTGTCTTTGCTCTGTTCTCTCAAACTTTCAGTTGGTCATGGCAGATGGCCACTCACACTGAGCCTGGTTCTGGTTCTGCTGGATGATTTTTCCTGTTAGAGTTTTCCTTTCCACTCTCTCTACATGCTCATTACATGAAGGCTGCAAGTCACTGATTTGATTCAATCTGCTGGGCTGGGCTTCCTTCGATAAATACTTTTTAACCAATTTGAATAAACTGAATTTGACTGACAATTAGAATGAATTGAAATGTATGAACCAGACTTAGAATCTGTATGATCCCATTGAACTGATTTTGTAAACTGCTTTGAGACGACGTGTTTTGAATTGGCGCTATATAAATAAAACTAAATTGAAACTCAAACTGAATTCCCGCTATTCTAATTTGTTTCAGATGTACCTGTATAGCAGCTTTAGTGTTCATGTGGTCGGGTCACAAGAGACGAAGGTAAATTATGGTATCAGAGACAGTAACATGGCACCAGTCACCTGCTGTTCAACCACGAACTTCCCGCAGAATCTGTCGGTTCTTGATGGTTTAGGCAGAAATATTTTTGCTGGTCCATCTCTCAACAGGTGCAGATGCAGTCACGACCACCTGATGTTAATGTGTAAGCTCTGCACTG
Organism: Ataeniobius toweri; assembly: GCA_036250305.1. Taxonomy (NCBI): domain Eukaryota; kingdom Metazoa; phylum Chordata; class Actinopteri; order Cyprinodontiformes; family Goodeidae; genus Ataeniobius; species Ataeniobius toweri. The sequence continues at coordinate 1,063 of JAHUTI010079642.1, forward strand.
GTGGCACCACAATTCCATAGGACTAGAAGGTAGTTTTAAATGTGCTAAAGCATGTCCTCTCCAGCTAAACCTCACAGCGTAAGGTCCTTGATGATCCAGAACAAATCTTTTTTAGATGCTTTTTTCAAGAGGCAACCGCTGCAAACACAAGAACAAAATGATTGCTGCTGGACTCTCGGATTAATCTGTGCCGGTGATACGAGTAAAACATCACATTAACTCAGCATTTACAACTAAAATTAGAGTAAAAATAATAAAAAAAACAACCTTTTAGGAATCAGCATTTGATCACTCTGCTCAATAACCATAAAATAAAAATATTTTTTATGCTGCAAAAAATAAAAATCAAGCCCTCAAAATTTACAGAACATTTTTGTCCCAGTAGGAAAGCATTAAATTTAATGTGATTTTCACAAAAATAAAAAAACACAAACATATGAAAAACAAGGAGATACAGCTCTGCCTCTAAGATTGTTTCTCAGTTTCTGGAAGGCGACGCCAGCTGTTTTATAGTCACCAACTCTGGCGATATTCCTTTCATTTCAGCTGAAAAACATCTGAAAAAACATCAGAAATCATTTGGTATCAATGTCTTTATTTCTGGGATGTTTTTAGTGTACAGAAGCCTGACAAAAAAACATTTTCTCTATTTACACACAGTTGAACAGAGACGACTGAAAGCATCTGGACAATGTTGTTTAATTTGGGTTTGACCCACAGATTGATGTAAAAACCTTCAGAGAGTAAACAGAACCATCGATGTGACATCTCACAGCTTCAAATATGCTCCAGAACCTTCAGTGGTCCAGATATCTGAACCTGAGACCGTTAGAACAGAAAAAAACACATCAAGTACAAGATTAAAAGGGGGGGGGAGCTTAGAAAGTAAAAAAATATCTGTTTAAAAGAGCAAAGGTCAGTCGTTTCCTCTTCGGCTCTTCTTGTGGCTCTTTTTTGAGCTCCTGTGAGGACGAAAGCAAACAGAACATCTCAATCAAACAGAATCAGGAACATAAAACAGGAATTTACTGTTTTATTGTAAAAAACCTTAAACTGTTCAACCAGAAACTGTTAAAAATACAGAAAATACAAAAAACCCACAACTACATCATTTAAAAAAAATAAATCTGTTGACCTTCAACCCTGACAAACATTCAACCAACTTCTCTATTTTAAACCCCTTTAAACCAAAGGGAAAACGGTTGAAAAATGTGAAAAATCACAACTTTTCTTCATAAACTGGCTGACGTTGCAGAATGCAGGTTTTTATGTGAAGGTGTCAAGCAGGAGCATCTGGTACCAAATAAAAATATACAATCAAACCATTTTTGCTGCTAAACAGGATCACCACCAAAACCCCCAATAGATTAAAGCATCCTGAGGACATGAACACCTGGGACTCACCTTTCTGGAGTCTTGGAGTGGCTGCGATGTCTGTGGCTTCTGTGGTGACCTGATGAACAACAAACTGTTCAAATCCAGCACAGATTTATTTCCTATCAGGTGTCGATATAAATGTTATGACAGGATGGGAGAAAATATTCATCATACTGGTTAATTCACGAATTCAAACAGCTAAAGTACAGCAGCAGATTTAAAATAGAGAAACAAATATGACAAACTTACCAGCAGTCATCGTAAAAGAAAGTACACCCCGTGTCACTTTGAGGATGGTGGATATGAGGACATGCGCTCATTAGTCAGGATTTAACAGGGAAAGGATCAGCCTGGAGCTGCACTGATTAACTGTTCACCATCAGTCTGATACAAACAGGCACGTCTGGTGGTTTGCTGCACCAGGAAACTAGACTTGAAAGTAGGGATGCTCCAATATGATCATTTGAGTCGATATTGATATCAGATATTAACATAGGGGTGACTGTGACTCAGTGGAAAGAGTAGTCGTTTTGCAGTATGAAAGTTGTTGGTTAGATTCCAGCCTCCTCCTGCCACATGTTGATATGCCCCTGGGCAAGGCACTGAACCTCAAGGAGCCTACCGATCTGCTTATCGCTGTATGAATGTGAGTTTGATTGGATGATTGTGGCTCTAGGGTAAAGAGCTCTGAGTGGTTGGAATGCTGCTTAAGTTCAGTTTACCAATATCGCCGTTATGGTCAATTACAGAGATTTACTGAAATTATCCCAACTCTTTGGACATGGAGAAAAACGACCACACATCAGACATCGCTTCTCTGCTTTAGCTAAACGGCCCACAATGCATCACTGTCACATGACTAAACAGATGACCAATCTAAACACGTCACACTAGAAGGACTAAAACACAAACCGTCTGATCCACCCAGCATGTAAGGTACGGAAGGCCAAAGGTGCCACAATTCAATTCAACTAAACGTGGCAACATTTATACATGTAACATTTTTAATAAAACTGGAGATGCAAGTAATCAAATAAATTAATCCATCTTTATCTTAAATAAATATGGATTTTTTAATTTAAATTTAAAATCTTTAAATTAATAATTATTTCCTCATTTTATTTCATGGTCACATGCTGCAGCACATCATGAATTAATTTTATCAGCCTACTATAGCAGATCTGCAGCTGATTGGCTGCGCAGGTTAACCAATCAGATGTTAGGGTTTATATACCAAGAGACAGGAGCAGTTTAAAGTATGACTTCACCACATCATTTAAAGGATGTCACAAATTAATAACTTAATTGGGTCAAGGACTCTAAAAGATTTAAATATATTCATTTATTTACTTGACAAATCTACTTCCAAATTTGGATTTGTGTCACTTTCCGCCGTCTATAGCAGGAATATGATCTAGAACATGTTCTAAGGAGAAAACTCCTCCAGGAAGTATGGAACAGATTCTCTAAATGCTAAGTTTTCATGAATTTTGTACTTAATAAAGAATACCATGGGTGGGGGACCCATCTAGGATTCGGTTGTCCCGGGCCCAGTCAAGAGACAATATTGTCCCCACAACTTCATGTTGTGCATCATATATACGACATGTCAGGACAATAATCCAGAACACAGCAGCACATCTACAACTAAATGGAGCTGCAATGGCCTAGTCAAAGCCTCAACCTGACTGAAACGCTGTGATAGGACCATTAAAGAGCCAAGCAGAACCAAAGGTCTGCAAACTTCAAAGGACTGAAAGAACGGTGTGAGAGGACCGATTACAACTACAGAGAAATGTTCCTGTAGAACCTCTTGGATCGTCGTTATTATTGCAGAACCTACCGGGGGATTTGGAGCGGTGCCGTCTGTCTCTGGAGCGGCTGCGGTGTCGTCGGGGGCTTTTACTGCGATGGCGGTCCCTGCGAGGCGACGGGCTGTTTGCACACAATAAGACGCATTTAGAGGCCGAGTCAAACACACACACTGCAGATACGGTTTTAATTGATGGCATCCCGGAGGTCTTACCTTCTCCTCTTTGGAGATCTGCTCCTCCTGCAAGGCAAACAGTTTGGTTTATCTCTGCTTGTGGAACAAGTTCAGCTGTAATTATTCTAATTTAACAAGCGACCACAAACCGTCGAGGAGAGCGGCTGCGTCTGTAACGAGGCGACGGGGAGCGGCGAGGCCGGTCGTTGTCACGGTGACTACGTCTGTGGGGTTCAGGGCTCGGCAGCCTCTCGAATTGCTGACCAGGGACAAAACAAAAATCACCAACATGAACAGAAAACATCTAGGGGGACTAAGTGTTCAAAATGTTCAAGAAGCTCAACTTTCTCCCAGGAATAGTTTCAACAATAACCTCTGGTTGAAGTTCCTCCTTTTATCTGGAGTTTCATGAATAAAGATGCAAACATGCTTTAAAGATCTAAAATCTGCAACATCTAAAGTAATTTCAACCTTTGAAGAATGTCTTCTAATATTTAAACTTTCCAGGTCTGATCAGTAAGAGGCCGGGTCTGAAAGCTGCAGGTTAACTGATCCAAACGTGTTTTCGTCACCAGCAGAGCTCGCTGTTTGCAAAAATAAGTACATGTCATATCTGCATGCATCAGGCTTCACCTTTTCTTCTTCTTCATCTTCTTCCTCGCTGCTTTCCACTTCGTCAAGGTCCTCCTCCAGAGCGCTGATCCTGGGGTCCAACATCTCGGCTTCCTCCAGGACTTGTCTCTTCTGTAGCACAGAAGCAAAAATTATTTCATGATAAATTTGTTTAGACCGTTTATAAAAAAAGGAACAAAAAGGCAACAGAAAACTATAAAAAGCAGCTAAAGACCAAAGAACTCTTCAGAAACACTGAAGATCTGCTGATCCAGACCACTACAATATTTCAGAAAACTCTAGATCACAGGAAGGACAACAGAAAGAGACGAAGACTGGATCAGGAGGATTGTTCATCTAAATGTTTGGACTGAATCCATCTGGACCTGACCAGCAGACATCTGACCTGAAGTCGCGGCAGGATGATGTCACAGACTCTCTCTGCATGAAGCAGCTCATCGATGAACTCATCAACGTGCATCAGCTCAAACTCTGGAGGGAAAACAGAGAGATGCACAGATCCCCTTCATCAGACATGAAACAGATGGAGCAGAAACAGAATTTATTGTCATTAAAGGAAAAAACAACATGAAGTTCTCTCTAAAACTACCCCGGGTCCATCTCTTCCACAGTCCACAGAACATATTCTGTACATCCACATGATCCCACATTACAAAAGACACTAAAACCTTTTCCTTTTAAAATGGATTTAAAATGATGAAGGTTATGAGGAAGGGCACAAGACCAGGACTGGGAGTCCTGTAATGGCCCTGGAAAGAAAACCAGTCTTGAGGAAGAGCTTTGAGGGCTCTGTAACGCCTGCCAGACGGGACCAAGGAGATGAGGGTATTTTCTCAGCGGAGGCGGCGAGTCCTGAACATGTCGTCCACCGGGTCAGGGGGAGTACAGTGATTGTTCTGATCCCATCGGAGGCATTTCCTGTTTGTTTCTGTGCAGTTTGTGCACCAGGTTGTGATGAGGTAAGTTAGAGCTGACTCAATTAAGACATGGTATAAAGTCCTCATACATCGGCAGACAGGTTGAGTTTCCTGAGCCTCCGTAGGAAGCAGAGCAGCTGGTGCAACAACATCCTGTTAGAGGTCTTCTGTGATTACCAGGAATTTGAAACAGGAAACCCTGTCCCTTGTCACGCTTGATGGTTGATGGTTGGGACACTCTTGTGCAGACTGATGTCACGTTCTGATGCAGTGTTTTTAGTTTTGCCAGTAAGCATCCCAGGCTTACAACTAAGCAAGTTTCTGGTCATGTTTCTTATCGGACGCAGCTGATGGGTTGGAAATGAACCCAGGAACCTCCTACTGGGAGCCAACAGCTCTAACACCAGTGAAACCAGTAAAGATTCGCAGCTTCAGTGCAGAAACAGCAGCTTGTCATGACAAACGCAGTGAGAGGCAGAATGTTTACCAACCTCTACCCAGGGCAGCTGCAAAGAGTCAATGTAATCAATGTTTTTAGTTGACATTGTTTTCATGAATTATCTTTTTCATTTCCTGAACTTTTCATCAAAAATCTGAATAATGTTCCTCCACAGGACTCTAAACGCCCGGCTGATGTCTGCAGTGTCAGTGTGCTGCAAACCTCGGTCCGCTTTGGCTCCGTTGTTTCAGCTATAAATTAGCCTCCCGATCAAAGACATTAAGCTTTCAAAGACAGACGGGATCTAAAGGTCAGGAGACGAGAAACGAAGTGTGATAATTACTGTAAAATACCAAGCTGCTGAATCCTCAATGAAGTGCTTCCTCTGAATAAAAGGAATGACTGGGTAACTCAGCACCCGTGTGTTTATGCAGCTGACCGCATCAATCCTGCCTCTTTCCTCTTTTAGACATAAAGTTAATATCTCAATAACATTTAAGGCAGACAAACTCGCATAATACAAACAGATAATGAATATAATTAGTATATATTTGACATGGAAATGTTACAGTCTTCATTAGCGGCTCTGAAAGGGATTTTAAAGCTTTCTCCTTCTTGACCTGTCCAGGGACTGTAAGTGTGAACTGGCCTAAAGCTAAAACCTGGTTTGACGCTTTAAATTTTCACATTAATGTCTGAAATTTACATTTTAAAAGGAAGGTTTTAATAGAAACAGATTCTTTTTCGCCTTGGAATAGCATTCATGAGTGAAATCACGTGTTTCCAGTTCTCAGGACTCATATTTATCATTTACAACATGTTGTATGTTCATTTTGTTATAATTCATACCAATTATAACATGCTTTAATTAGCCTTAGGTCCGGGTTAGCTTTAACCCTACTTCTGCTGCAGTTCAGACAGCCAAAATTATGACGATCTTATAAACAATCAGTCCGAGTTCAACAAACACAGATCTAATAAAACTTGGTTAAAATCTTTTGGGTTTTCCAGTTTTTTGCCAGAACTCGTCTCGGTACCATCCTCGGTGGATCTCCTCGGACTCACCTCCGTTCCTGTTCTGAATCTTGATCTTCCTGTAGTCGTTGTAGAGCGGCTCCAGGTATTTGTAGCAGTCCACTGCGGTGCCGGTCAACCTCATGTACATGGCTCCCAGCAGGCGGACGTATCTGAGGAAACAGAGGTATAGAGGAGACAATATCTTCTCAGCTCAACACATATATAAGATATAAGATCTGGAAATATTTCCGTCCTCTGAGCTCCTTCATGTTTCACCAGCAGGTCTAAATAATTTAATGTGTGCATCACAGACAGAGAACCTTGAGGAAGAGGTGGAAGAGACCGTGGGGTCTCCAACAAACTCATTTTACTGCAATTTACAGACAAACCCGCATCACAGCAGATCTTCACTTTAACAGACTCCCATGCATACACCCAGGACTAGCATGAGGGGACCTGTGGTGTGTCACGTCGCTTTAGTCAGGACCATGTCGCAGCGAGGTGGACTCCTGGCTGCAGGTTCTGGGGGATGTATCAGACAGGCTCTGGTGGGGATCCCGGTATCATTCGTTTGTCTTTTTAACAATTTTTTATTTTTAAATGCCACATTTGTGAAGTACTTTTCAGTTTTTTATCTGTGAAGGCTGTTATAGAAGTAAAATCCTCATACTAGATGCCTGAAGCACCTCAGCAGCAGCTGTACTCCGGAATGATGGAGCTCCCCACCTTCTCTCTACAGCAGAGCCTGAGCCCCCTACAGAGGGAGCCAGTGGTGTCCAGGACTCCCTTCTTTAGAGTCCCGATCCACGTCTCAGGACTGTAGCTGAAGGTTGGAGCTCCAGACTCTAATCTGTCTATCCACCTCCTGCTCCATCAGTCAGGACCAACACACCCACAAACCTGGACTCCACTTGAGACTTACGCCAGCAAACGTTCATCCAACCAGCCGGATGCTGGATGTCAGAGTTTTAATGTAAAGCAACAGAAACATTAGAGACCACCAACATCCAAGCTGTATGAATCCAATGTGGCTCACATTAAAAATGGATGCCTGAGCCTCCATATGTTGAGCAGGTCTCAATCTAAATCATCCAAAATAATAAACAGAAATCTACATTTGAAAATGGAAATAATTTCAACAGAAGTTTAAAAACCAAACAAATATTACTTTTTAAAATGTATTTCCTTTCTCTTCATTCATTTTAGATTTTATGATTGTTGAGTTCTGTAATGGTTCTGTTCTGCTGACTGTAAGCAGTGCAGAAACCAACCACTTCAATCTTGGATCTGATCAGAAATTAATTTCACTTTTCTTTTACACCCATCTAAGATTCTTTTATTCCCCCAGATGGAGCTAAATCTACATCTAAAGGAGAGCTGTGTCAGGATCCAGATGTTCAGATGAAAAAACAGAAACAAACCCACTTAAAATCCTCATTTTTGATGAACTCCACAATTATGTCTTTCTCCGGTTGGATCTGAAGCATCTTCAGCGTGAGGCAGAGGAACGGAGTCGGTTTGATGTTCCCGCCGAAAACTCCTCCAACGAACTTCAGCTCCATGGCTTTGTCCACCACCAGCTCAGCTGCCAACAACATACACACACCCCAAATTCATGGAGAGACCAGAACAAACTGCTGATGGAAAGCTTGAGACTGAAGAAACAAACATGTAACATGACACAACAAATACATCAACCCTGGAGACCCCCAGGAGGGTTCAACTTTGTGTAGGAAACAAGGAAATGAGTGCAGGAGGAGCTCTTTCAGCGCAAGGTTCAAAAAATGTTCACACATCACATCTCTAACTAAAACATATTGGTGATATGCAGAATAAATAAGATATGGTTCACTGAAACAACTCCAAAGATGCTTTATCATAGTTTACTTTCTATGCAGATAATCAACTGATTCAATAAATGGTTAGTGTTCAATAATTTAAAACGGCATAATTATATAATCTTGTTTATATTTAAAGGCTAAGTTTAAACTATAAGATTTATCAAACACACCAAATAATTTTAGGAACAAAGTGTTTTTTTTATGTTCTAAAACTATAAAAATTATATATTACTATAAAAAAATTATTTACATTTCATATTCTTATTCATACTTTCCCAGAGTATTCCCAGAACACTAAGACAATTTCTGTTTTATCTACTGTGAATCAATAGACATTTTCAAACTGTTAATGGCTGAAGTCTGAAATAAATGAAGTATTAAATAAAGAGTAATTAATATGTGCCTAAATATCCAACAGCAGGTAACAGCTCTCCCTCTTCTTATGAGTTTATGGTCTGAATATCACCTCCATGCACCTCTGCAGCTGCGCGGATGACCTTGTGATTTCAAGCGAAGCTAAAACTAACCCATTAAAGCCAATACTGGGTGTGATCGCTGAAGTAAAGGCTGACATTCTGGGAAAACTGGGAAAAATCTGAGATTAACGTTGGACTGGTTAAATGTAGGAATTCTGATTGAATCATCCACAAACTGGACAGGAAATAAACTTCGGAAATATGCAATTTCTCACTTATCTTTTTCCCCTAAAAACCTTGGAATTACTAAATAGAAATTCCCTACCTTTAGAAACTGATTATGACCCCTGGTAAAGTCATCAAGGTTCCAGTTTAGGTAGAATCTGGACAATACTGACAATTATACGACTTAACAAGAATTATTTAATCAAACACATAATTCTGTGCAAAAATCTTGTGTCTTTCTTCATTTCTTCACAGTTAGCCTGACTTTCCTTAAATTCTTTAATGGTTTTCATGAATTGTTCTCAGGCCTTTCTGGAGCATTTTCAGTAGGTTTGTAACTACCAGCATATCTGCTGGATTTGTAATAACCAGACTGCCTGTCTCATCTGCTAAAATCAGTTTTACTTCCTGCTGCAGGATGCAGCTTCAATTAAATTAAAGGAATCACGTCTTTTATTACAGTTAGCAGCAAAATGTCAAACCTTTGGTCTGACAAAACGGGATTGATTTAACTGATGGTAAGCAGAATATTTTAAAAACCACCAAAGTGTGTATTAGTTCATGCTTTCCAAGAATGTAAATAGCAAAATTTAACAAAATAAGCTGATTTTAAAGGCAAGCAAGTGATCATCCAAAGATTGGGGTCCATCAAAAGACTGGAAATAGGTTTCATCTCAGTTTCAGGATTTATCTTTACTGTTTATAATAGAAAACAATGCAGGCCTGGAACAAAGGACTGTAAAACTGTACCAAGCACTAAAAAGGTTTTGAGATTCATTATTGAAAATGTGGCTGAAGTTTCATGGCAATATCTGAAAAATTTGTATAATTTCTGCTACTTTTTGTGATATTTGGGTCGCAGAAGGATTTCACTGCTTGATCTTGGCATCACTTAAGCTCTTATTGCTCGTTCAAACAAACTTGGTTCAGTTTGTTCTTTATTTTCAGTCAAGTTCCTGATTATTTTCACCTTATTATTCCCAATTTCAATAACCTGAGGGGTGACTGGGCAGAACTATCCAAATCCTTTAAATGTAATGAATTAACCGACGTAAGCGACAATTTAGCATTATAATAACGTGACTTTAAAACAACTATTTTTAAAACAGTGAACAAAAAACATCCACATTAATTTCTCTGTGTAAACTGTATTTTAACACACACCATCTAGATATTCAAATGTTTTTATTATCTTATTGAAATTAGCCTTCCAGGAGCTAACATGCTAACACACTGACCGGTCAGACCGAAACACTCCTCCTTCCAGTATTTGGACTCATAGATTCGAGTCCGGATGATTTTCTCCACCAGGTACTGTGGATTAGTTCCGTGGATGCTGTTTGCATCTTTAACGGTTCTGTTTGCCATCGGAGAGAAACTCTGTTAGCATTCAGCGAACAGCGAGGAACCGCGAGCTAACACGGAAAACGTTGAGAAACACTTCCGGGTCAGCGCTTTCAGGATGGGGAGGGGTGCTTCATATTCATCCTGTCCAGCAGGGGTCACCGTTTTACTGAAAAATACTCGGTTCAAAACAGCTTGTTTACCGTCATATTCAATAAATTAGAACATTGCTGAAAAGTTCTTGTAACTCCAGTGAAGCACATTAATTACATCACATTAATTACATCAATTACACACAGACTGATGTTTTCAAGCCTGAATTTACATTTACTGCTTTGCCTTGCAAACATCTAACTGCTCCTCTATCTACTCCAGATGCAGCTGAAACACATTATTGAAGTCCCTCAGTCACAAAACTGTCCTTTTTATTGATTGAAAAAATAAAAATTGTAACACAAGTTTGTCTGTGACTTTTAATTCTTCATGTGGGTCAGGAAACTGCCCTAGAATCATAACAGAAGCATCAGGCCAGCCTGACCCAGCAGAATCACTTAACCGATCTGTCTCTGAGGAAACGTCTCTCATTGCTAGACATAATGTTATGCTACAATCCTTGTATGAACAGCGGAGTTACACTGGACAACGTTTAGAACAACTGACTAATTTAATTTATGAAATGAATATTAAAATTATTTCTCCTGCTCAACCTCCTCCAACAGCCAGCGCAACAGCTGCACCTCCACAAGCGTCACCTAGGGCTCCCTGTTTCCGTGAAGCTGTTTCTCCCAAGAAGATAAGTATAATCATGACACGATTCTCCATAGTTCATTTGACAGATTTATTCTGAACAGAATTTTGGCTACACTGGAATATTAAACAAGGACACAGATCTGTGGTTGAGTTTGCAGCGGGAAAACCCCAATTATTTGTTTGGTTGCTTAAAATAAAACACTTACACACTTTTTTATTTGTATCTTTAACAAGTGTATACAGTACATGATTAACCACAGAAAAGATATGGTTATGCCTTTAACCTTTAGACTTTGTTATTATAGGTAAGCACAGCTCATAAAAGGACAAGAGACAGGAGAGATTATCACAACATGAATCAGGAAATGATTTTGAATCAAGGATGTCAAACAACCACTAATCCTGAATATTTAAATTATAAATAAATGGTAAAAGGTTAATGGCCTGTACTTGTACAGCGCTTTATCAAGACCCCAGAGACCCCAAAGCGCTTCACACTACATTCAGTCATCCACCCATTCACACACTAACAGTGGTGAGCTACATGGTAGCCACAGCTGCCCAGGGGCAGACTGACAGAAGTGAGTCTGCTATCCACAGGCGCCACCGAGCCCTCTGACCACCATCAGCAGGAGAGGCGGGTGAAGTGTCTTGCCCAAGGACACAACGACTGAGACAGACATAGCCACCATCGCCACGGGGCGGCAGGTTGGTGGCAAAACAATAAAACTCCATGAAATTATATAAGCAGTGAAAAAACGAGACATCTATACAATCATTCCTCTCTGATTTTGAGCTACTTCTAGTTTTAACAAACAGCTAATTATTCATTTATTTATGATGTCACTGCAAAATGCACCCGCGCTGGGTCTCCATCTCAATGGCTCTGACTCCTGTAACCAAACCTCCCACCAATACACCCAGTGAAGCTCCCAGTGAAGTTGTAGCTGCTGTTCCCATCGGTCCCATCCATTTTCCAACTTTCGCGCCCATCTCAGCTCCAGCAACAGCAAATTCCAGAACGCTCTGAATGAGCCAGTTGTCTGTCTCTGCCATTCTTCTGGCTTCACTGAGCTCGATGTTTGGATTTTGGCTCAGAATGATCTTCATTTCCTCATCAATGGCTCGTTTTGCCTCTTGAAACATCTCATTAGTGTAGTATCGTCCTCCATTTTTCTCAACCATTGCATTCATTTTCTTCAGCAGCTCTTCTACCTGAGAGGAATCCTCAGCTCTGTTGTTAAACATATGATATCCCCCACCACACTGATCAATGATGGCACTCACATTTTCATTGGTTTTAATTAATTCCTCAACAGAGATTTGATCTGCCACTAAATCATCTCCATGGGTAAACAAAGCCATGGTGTAATCTGTGGCTTTTTCACCAAAAATCTTCCCAATGAGTTGCACTGTTTTTTGTTCTTCTTCAGTGAATCTGTTTGGTTGGATTACAACCAGGAACACATGAAGACCAGGAGCAGATAAGCAGATACACTTGGCGAGCTCCTTCATCACGTCTTCTTCAGTTTTCTTGGTGTCAAACAGACCTGGGGTATCAATCACAGCCAGGTGTTGGTCTTCAAACTTTCCTTCTTCCTTCTGACATTCTGCTGTCAGTGAAGAGAAAGAACTCTTGGAGACGAAGGCCTTTTTTTGTAAGATGGTGTTTCCTGTGGCACTTTTCCCAGCTCCTGTTTTCCCTACCAACACAATTCGGATTTTTTGATCCGTTGACTTTGGTTCTCCTGGATTGTCTGATTCTTCAACATCTGTTAGAAACATTTTCAACAAATTATTCTTTTAGTGAAGAAGATTTACTGCTTAGCTTATTTGTTTGAAAAGTTGCCACAGTTGCTCAGACTAAATGTAACTTTAAAACTCTCCTGGGCATCAAACAGCAACAATATAGATTTATTTTATGAAGAAGAGAGACATGTAGAACATGTTTTATAATTATACATGTTTGTTTGTTTTTTATATACTCTCATAAAAATATGTTTATTAAGTTAAGCTTTAATGCAGCAAACAAGAAAATGGAGAAAATGTTTTTGTGACATACAATATTTGCTTGTTAGACTAAGTTGGACAGCAGCAATGAGGAACAGGAACTGAACTGGAAGTGTGTGTTAGGTAGGAAACACATGCAAAGACAGAATATTGAAGTCCAGAAGGTGAGCATGTCCCATTGTTTGATCAGTGTGTGTGAAGGTTGCAGGGGGAGTGAATGCTTGTTATAAAAAGTCTCACTCTGAAGCCTGGCTTTGTTTGACGCAACAGCAGTAAATGTTTAATTTTACTATATCTAACTGCTTGCCTCACCAGGTTATTTAAACGTTCAATTTCTATTACAGGCAAACCATCCACATCTAAAACTAATATAATTAAAATAAAAAGAGACTCTTAAACACACCAACATTAGATAATCAGACACGTTTGGAGAAAAGAGTTTTTTCTAAGATTTTATCCTTCAGATGTGAAATCTCAACATTTTTCAAGAATTTATGTTTTAGAGATCAATTTCCATCAGTTTAATAGGATTATTTTAAATGTCCTTATACTAAAATAAGGTTTTTATATGGCATATGCATGTACTCATTAATAGACAACATTACACAGGCTGCCTCATCATAACTTCCATAAAAGCCAGTTTGTCAGACATTAGAAAAAGGTCTTTTTAAACTCCTAAAGGTTAAAAACGAAGCTGTAACAGTACTTACGAGAATGTTTGCTCGCCATTTTGTAAATATTCAGAAAACCTGTAGTTCTTGTTTAATCTGATGCAATTACAAATTAGCTGTGTGTACATATTAGGTCGGTAGTGTCCGAAGTGTGTCCTCAGGGGCCAGTGTCCTACACATTTTACATGTTGTCCTGATTTAAGGCCTTAATGAAATAAATGGTTCATTAGCAGATTGCTGCAGAGCTATGTGACAAGCTGACAAGATCATTTAGCTATTTGAATAATCTGTTGGAACAAAGGCACATCTAAAACCTGAAGGACACCAGGCCTGGAGGACAGAAACATTTGTGTTCATGTTTTAAAAGGAAATTCAGAGGACTTCTGTGGATCATTTTCGAGTAACGAGCATGTTACCTTCAGTCCATACGTCTAGACTCTGAAGAAGCATATGTTCCTTAGTTAGGCATAAACTAAAATTGAAAAGATTAGCAACACCCAACAATAGAAACAAAACGCCCAATTTTGGGCCCCTAAATTTTCACCATTATTTATTCAAAGTGTTTAATCACCATGGTTCTGTAAACCGATCTCAAATTATTGCTGGTACCTGTTAGACATGTGTAAATGTCTAATGAATGCACTCTGTGCTACATCCTGGCATGTTTTTGTTACATACTACAGTAACCTGAATGATTTTCTTTTTCTGGACTCAGTAAATCTGACAAACTATTTGCTCTGCCTTGATCACCTTCAAGCAAACCTACATTATTCTCTCTACATTTCCTCTTTCAAAACAAGTCAATGTGTACAAAACGAACAGCTCCGGCTGTTTACTGACTCTGTGCAACAGAACTGCTTCCAGGAAGCAGCGATAGTCAGTTATCCCCTAACAAGTCAGACTAAGGAATGAAAGAAAAGAAGAAACAAACATTAAAAAAGAAAACATTTGTATTTTACTGGAGCAAAGCTGCTGTAATATTACCGTCTTTTTTTTACAGTGTATATAGTTGTACAAACGTGTCGTTCATAACAGCTTTTTTCTTTATCTGAAGCCCAGCACAGTTAATAACCATGAATCAAAGAAAAACTACTTTGTAACAAAACATTTCTGCAGTATTTTTCTTTAGTTTGTGAATTTGTGTGTAGTTTGTGCCTCATTTCAGAAAGTGAAACTCATATTATATAGATTTATTCCACATACAGTGAAATAGTTTGAAACTTTATTTGTTGTAATTTTGAGGATCCTGGCCTCCAGAGAATGAAAACCCAAAGTTCAGTGTCTCAGAACATCAGAATATTACATCAGATCAATAAAAAATGATATTTTAATCAGAAATGTCAGACTTCTGAAAAGTATGTTCATTTCTATGGTCTCCATGCTTGGTCTGGGCTCCTTTTGCATGAATTACTGCATCAAATGGGGCCTGACATGGAGGAGATCTGCCTATGGTTCTACTGAGGTGTTCAGTAAGCCCAGGTTGCTTTTGAAGCGGCTGTCAGGTCATCTGCATTGTTGGGTCTGGTGTCTCTTATCTTCCTCTAGACAATAGATTTTCTATGAGGTTCTGGTCAACCCAGTTTGCTGGCCAATCAAGAGCAGTAACACCATGGTCACTAAACCAGCTTCTGGTACCTATGGCAGTGTGGGCTGCTGCCTGCTGGAAAATGAAATCAGCATCTCCATAAAGCTTGTCAGCAGAAGGAAGCATGAAGTGCTTCAAAATGTCCTGGTAGATGGCAGAGTTGAATTTAGACTTAAGGAAACCCAGTAGACCAGAACCAGCAGATGACATGGCTTCCTAAAACCATCACTGACGGTGGAAACCTCACACTTTACTTCAAGTAATGTGGATTCTGTTTCTCTCTTGATCTCCAAACGAAATCCAGCATTTACTTTCATCTGAAAAGATGAAGTTAGACCATTGAGCAACAGAAACCTTTTTTCCTCAGCCCAGGTAAGATGCTTGTAGTCCATGTGGAGGACCCATCCGTCTGTGGTGGCTCTTGATGCACTAACTCCAGCCTCAGTCCACTCCCCCAAATTCTTCAATGGATTTGACTTTACAATCCTCTCAAGGCTGGAGTTGTCCCTGTTGCTGGTGTACCTTTTCCTTCCACTCAACTTTCTATGAATATGCTATTACTTTTTCAAACTATTCCAACTTTCTGAGACACTGAATTTTGGGTTTTCATTATCTATAAGTCATAATCATCAAAATTACAAGAAATAAAGGCTTGAAATATTTCACTCTATATATAATAAATCTATATAAGTTTCACTTTCTAATAATGAGTAGCAAAAAATTGGGATTTTATCTCAGTATTCAACAGTTTTTTCTTTTTTTATTATTTATTTTTATGGTAATATGGGATTTTATGCGATGACACCACAGTAAAATGTATTGTTTCTACTTTTAAACAGGAACACTCCAGCATATCCAGGTTCTAACAGGTGAAGTAATTTTCAAGTGAAGCTTCTTTTATCAGGTCGCCAATACATGCAGCGATGGGTTGGCGACCTGTCCTGGGTGAACCCCGCCTCTCGCCCGTAGACTGCTGAAGATAGGCACCAGCTGCCCCGTGACCCACTATGGAATAAGCGGTATAGAAGATGAAGGAATGAATGAATGAATGAGCTTCATCTCTTCTTTATTTTGCTTTTATGATATGCATTTATGAGTGCATTGTATTTATATTCTGTACTGTATTCTGTTGTTTATTCTGTTTTGAAGCACTTTGTGACATCCTGTCTGTGAAAACATGCTATACAAATAAATTTTACTTACTTTATTTGTCCACTAGATGACAATGTGACACCGAGTACAGAAAAACTTTGAATGCTTTCTTTAGTCATAAAGGTAATTGGATTTTGGTACTAAGGGGTTGCTGTTAAAAAAACTCTCAACTATGTGACTTCTTATGTGAAGGAAAAACTGTTTCTAACAAGTTTATCACACAATTCACATGAATATTGCTTTTCAATGGTATGAGTTCAAAGGCGACGAGTCAAATCAATTCTCTGGAGCTCCCTAGGATCATAGTTATACAATAAACATGCAAGCACCAAATCTCCATTACAGATCCAATCCAAACGCTCTTTCGTTCCTCGCCAGTTGTGCTTTCAGATTGTGCAGCTAAGATTATGGAACCAAGAGGTTGCCTTTACCAACTCACAGGCAGTCCTCAAGGATCTGTGTCCTGCAACTTTTAGATGTGTTCTTTGGCCAACACACCAACATCAAAGTGGTGGTGTGTTGGGTGAGGGTGAATTGCTTCCTCATTATGCAGACTAGTTCTGCAGAATCCTGCTAATGAGCTAATTATTTGATCCGGGTGTGTTTAAAAAGACGTCCACCTAAAAGCTGCAGGACACCGGTCCTCAAGGGCAGGTGTTGGAGACCCATGTATTAGGCAATGTGTGCAAGATATACTCACTGTGAAAAAGGTTTCACCCCTTTGAAGATTTCTTCTGCTTTTGTGACGGTGGCTCAGTGGGAAGAGTAGTCTTCTTGCAATCCAAAAGTTGTGGGTTTGATTCCAACTTCCTCCTGCCACATGTCGATGTGCCCTTTGGCAAGGCACTACTGACCTGGAGTTGCTAATCAATCTGTATATCGGTGTATGAATGTGAGTGTGACTGGGTGAATGTGGCTCTTGGCTAAAGTGCTTCGGTATGACTGGAAAAAACGCTATATAAGTTCAGTCCAGTGGGGGGCAGTTCAATTTATAGTTTGGTAGCTTTCCTCCATCCCTCATAATACGTTTGCTTTGTAAATATAAGCTTTTTCTGTATGTTTATATAGATCTCATCTATTTCATTCCTTTTCATGATTTGTTTTTAGCTTGTGTTCCAGTTTCTTTATAATCATCTTCTAACAATTTTAATTTGTATTTGGTTTAATTTACCTATAGGCAATTAGTTTTCCTCTAAGGAGGTCCTTGCATGTGTCCCAAAGAATTAGAGGATCAACCTCACCACTAATGTTCTGTTTTATGTACACCTTGATATCTATTTTAATTTGTCGTACTTGTACTCATACTCATCATCTTCCGCTTCATCCGGGACAGGGCTGCGGGGTCAGCAGACTCAGTAGAGACACCCAGACGTCCCTCTCCCCAGACACCTCCTCCAGCTCCTCCGGGGGGAGCCCAAGGCGTTTCTCCAGCAAGAGACATAGTCCCTCCAGCGTGTCCTGGGCCGTCCCCTGGGCCTCCTTCCAGTGGGACGTGCCTGATCCGTCTGTCGATCTCCTGCTCCATTCTTCCCTCACTCGTGAACAAGATCCCAAGATACTTGAACTCCTCCACTTGAGGCAGGAACTTCCCTCCAACCTGAGGAGGACAAGCCACCCTTTTCCTGTCGAGAACCATGGCCTCGGGCTTGGAGGAGCTGATCTTCATCCCAGACGCTTCACACTCGCCTGCGAACCGCCCCAGCGCATGCTGTAGGTCTTGGCTAGAGGGGTCCAGCATAACCCAGTCATCTGCAAAAAGAAGAGAAAATATCCACTGGTCCCCAAACAAGATCCCCTCCAGCCTTTGGCTGTGCCTAGGAATCCTATCCATAAAAGTTATGAACAGGACCGGTGACAAAGGGCAGCTCTGCCAGAGTCCAACATGCACCAGGAACAGGTCCGACTTAGTGCCCGCAATGCGGACAAAACTCCTGCTCTGCTTGTACAGACACTGGATGAACCCCTAATGAAGGGCACCAAGAGGGACACAGTTGAATGCCTTCTCCAGGTCCACAAAACACATGTGGACTGATTGGGCAAACTCCCATGAACCTTTGAGTACCCTGCATCGGGTGTGGAGCTGGTCCACTGTTCCACAGCCGAGACGATAACCACACTGCTACTCCCGGAAGCCAAGGTTCAACTATCGGCCAGACTCTCCTATCCAATACCCTGGCATAGGCCTTACCAGGGAGGCTGAGTAGTGTGATCCCCCTGTAGTTGGAACACACCCTCCAGTCACCCTTCTCATGAAGGGGGACCACCACCCCGGTCTGACAGGCCAGAGGCACTGTCCCCAACCACAGCCGATAGCATTCCTTCAGCTTGACAGCATCCCTTACTGCCGGTGTCCACCACCGACACACCCTCACAATACGCGTGGGCCTGCCAAGTCTGTCCGGCTTTCTCCTGTTCCAGCGGATCCAACTCACCACCAGGTGGTGATCAGTGGACAGCTCAGCGTCCAAAACATATGGCCAAAGGACTGAAGACACGACAACAAAGTCGATCATTGACCTCCTGCCTAGGGTGTCCACTGGGGTGAACCCCAACATGAGAGGGCTAAGCTGGTGGGCAACAAGCAAACCCACCCCAGCTCGCCGCCTCTTCCCAGGGGCCACTCCAGAGTCCAACCTCTTTTGAGGAGCTGGGTTCCAGAGACCACGCTGTGCGTGATGGTGAGCCCAACTATTTCTAGTCCATATCTCTCGACCTCCCACACAAGCTCAGGTTCCTCCCCCCCCAGCGAGGTGACATCCCACATCCCTAGAGCCAGCTTAAGCATCTGGAGATCGGGTCGTCGGGTTGTTTGTGACTTAAAACAGACGTAATTAATCTCCACAATATGGGTGTTGTCCTGAAAATAGGTTAATGCTGTGCATTCTGGGATTCAGAGGTTTACCAGTCTGTTGTCTTCTGTCCACAATTAAGTCCATGTTTCATCACATGGCTGGGGCACAATAGCTTGTATGAAAGATTTATTGCATAACTGAAACGATTATATCTTCTCAGATGTATGAGTTCTCATATGTCTACCCATGCTACCACATTCAGTAAAAGATTTAGCACACACTTTATAAGAATAGGGCTTTTCACCTGTATGAGTTCTCATGTGTTCAGTCAAATTACTGCCGTATCGGAAGGAGTTACCAAAAACTTTGCAAGCATAAGGGTTCTCACCAGTGTGAGTTCTCCTATGTCTATTGTCTCCTATGCCCATTTTACAACACTCACTGAAGGATTTACCAAAGACTTCACAAGAATACGGCCTTTCTCCTGTGTGAGCTCTTATGTGATGAGCTAACTTGCTACTCCGTTTATATGATTTATCACAGAGTTTCTCTCCTGTATGCGTTTGCATGTGAGAGGTCAAATACTTACGCCTAGTGAAGCATTTGCCACATATTTCACAAGAATGCACACCATTTTTATGTTTTTTTAGTTTTAAATTGTCCACATTGTCCCTGCAGTTTCTGCTACCTTGCTGATGTTGGTACTCAGCTTCAGGGGAAATGGCAGAGAGGAGTTGGTTCTTGATTGGTTCTGGTTCACTGTTGCTTTGCTCATAAATGGGAGTCACCATAAAGGTTTCAGCCTCCTCCTTCACTTCAAGCAGCTCTACATCCCGGTCACTGCAGAGAACAACATGTTCCATTTTTATCTGTATGGGCTCTGGTTCCTCACGTTCCTCTTTAATCTGTACAAGTTCTGGTTCCTCGTGTTCGTCTTTAATCTGTAGGGGTTCTGGTTTCTCCTTTGAACCTGCAATCTGCTGCAGTTCTGGTCCATTGTTGAATATTTCCTTACAAGCAGGAGTCACCATTGAGATGTTGATCTCCTGCTTCACTAAAACCTGGCCTTCATCCCGAAAGACCCACAGTGAAACTTGTTCTTTTGTCTCAGTCATCTGCTCTGGTTCTGGTTCCTTTTTTATTAGTGTTTGTTATCTTCTGATTAACAAAGTAGTTCCTCTCTTTGGTTATGAGAACGTGATCAGCCTGAACCTCCCCTGTAGAAACAATATGATGCTGTGGAAGACCTGGGGAAATGAAGAATAGTAGACCAACATTAATGACTTTTTTTGTAAAATGCATTTAGAGAGATCTGCAAAAAATATGGGACAAAAGTTGTATTAATTACATTTTGACCAGAATATAGACAGTTTGCTTTTACAATTAATAATGAAAAATTCAGTAGAGATGACCAAGTCAATCAAAGGATTCTGTAAACACAAAATAATTGTCAACCAATATATTGGCTTCCTTCCCAACACTGGGTCAATCACAAAGTGAGGCAGCCTAAAAAAGAACTGTAGAACAAGACCTGTTTTCAGACTGCATATACCCTGCTGAACTGTGCAAGCTGTAAACAACATCAGCTTAATCAGGTACATGTTTAAAGCTGCATCCTGTTTTAATTTAACAATATAAAGAGCAAAAACATACAAGAACTACAGAAGATGTAAAACAAAAGATTTTCAGTTTTCACACAGGTGAAAAGCCGTAGCCAACCGAACATACCTTTTAGCAAACCTGTTTTCTTAGTTCAGATTAGGCTAAATGTTTGATATATCCCCCATTTAATGCAGAGTTTGGCTACAGTCTGGAAATCACATTGATTTTACCTTCAATAATCCTAGGTTTCTCTTTAGTACAGTTGCTAAACTTACACAGAGTCATAGCTCTGTTGAGCCATCCATTCCCTTAGCTCTCAGCAGTCATGACTTTATGGGATTCTTCTTAAATAAAATTGATT
>JAHUTI010079643.1:0-22171 GCA_036250305.1 Ataeniobius toweri
CGCCAAAGATTTCCCCCTGTTGTCTTTTCCATTTGCACAACAACATGTGAAATTGATTGTCAATCAGTGTTGCTTCCTAAGTGGACAGTTTGATTTCACAGAAGTTTGATTTAATTGGTGTTATATTTTGTTGTTTAAGTGTTCCCTTTATTTTTTTGAGCAGTGTATATACAGTATGTCCTTTAGGCAGTAAAAACAGGGAATGTGTTTACATTTGTCTGTTTTTTTCAGTGAGTTTTAAGTATTTACAATTATTATTATTTTTAGGCTAATATTTAATCTTATTAATGTGGTGACAGAGTATATTTCGCCTCTTGTATTGAGTCAGTTTATGTAGCACCACTGATGTCAGTTTTTATGCTAAGAAGTGGAGCCAAAGTGACACCACCCACCTGGATTACTTCATATGCAGCCATAAAAACATAACCACAGTCAATCTGATTGTCAAACAATGGTCATCTTGATTCTCTGGTTTTTACGTTTGCACATCATGTTTGTTTTTGGTATGAAAAATCTTCCACAGAATTCTCTGGCTCATATTTATAAGTTACACCGATCAAAACCTATTTTCTTTGATTGTTTCACACTTTCTTTTTGTTTCCCCTACAGGTTCCTCTCCAAGCGACCAAATTTTCCAGACTCCGGCTGAAATGTTCAAACATCCTGGAGAAACAGCTAACATCCACTGTTCTCACAGTATCCCAGATTATGATCGAATCCTCTGGTACGAACAGACAAGGCTTCATCACATGCAGTTCCTGGGATTCATGTTGGGAAACAGTGGATATCCAGAGAATGGACTCAATGTGACAATGGATGGGAATGCAAATAAAGACAAGACCTGCATTTTAACTATTAAAGACCTCAGTGTGAGCCGCAGTGCAGTTTACTTCTGTGCTGCTCGCTACCACAGTGCTGCATATCACTGCTCCTCAGTGCAGAAACCTCCTACCAGGCTTGTGCAGTTGTGTTACCTCCTTCAAGAAGGTAAAGCAGTATCTTACAGGACAAATAATAAAATGGGGTTGCT
The DNA here is from genome assembly GCA_036250305.1 of Ataeniobius toweri. NCBI lineage: Eukaryota > Metazoa > Chordata > Actinopteri > Cyprinodontiformes > Goodeidae > Ataeniobius > Ataeniobius toweri. The sequence continues at coordinate 1,031 of JAHUTI010079643.1, forward strand.
GCGACTCCGCCCACCCACAGAGCACATGTTGATTATGCTGACTGGGGGTTTTAAGAGAATCCGAACCGTTGAAACACTGACTACCTTCAGTAGCAACACTATCAAACACCTACAAACAGCAATATGAGCATCTTACGGTTCATGATGACTCTCAGCCTTGCACTAGTTTCAGGTAATCAGTTTTGCTGCAGCAATAATTTACTCATTTGTATCTCATCCAATTTATAAATGAAATAATAGCTGTTCCATTGGAATGACTGTTTGTGTTCCTCACAGGATCCTCTCTAAATGATCAAGTCCACCAGACTCCATTTTATATTCAAGCAAAGCCAGGAGAAACCGCCAGGATCAACTGCTCTCACAGTATTCAGAACTATGATGTAATCCTCTGGTATAAGAGATCAGAGGACAGACAGCTTCAGCTCCTGGGATATATGTATCTAGACAACAAATATCCTGAACCTGGAGTGAATGTGGAGATGGATGGAAATGCAGCTAAAGACCAGAACTGCACTTTAATAATTAAAGGCCTCAGTGTGAGCAGCAGTGCAGTTTACTTCTGTGCTGCCAGCTATCACAGTGCTGCATATTACTGCTCCTCAGTACATAAACCACCACATCACTGTTTCTGTAATCTGTATCTCAGCTCACATCCTGCTGCACCTGTGTGAACACACTTTTATTCATTTTATTTTATCTAAAGCAGACTGTCCTCAGTCTCTGCTGTGGAGGCTGAATTTTATGATATTGGATCATGACGGAAATGCATCTTTTCTTGGAATTGCTTGAGACATCGAAAAGCTTTGCAACTATGTGTTGCTGTTGGTACAGGAAAGGTTATTTCTTCTTTCCAAAGATCAAAACTATGCAGGGATGTTTAAAGGAAGATTCCAAACTGATCTTGGGTGAGTGTCTATACCCTCTTATCCTTGCAGGAAGAAGCCTGTGAGAACCCATGCATGCATCAGGAGAACATGCAAACTCCATGTGAAATGGAAAATTCTAAATGAAATATAACATTTTTCTACAAAAACAAATCTGAAAACTATGGATCTAACAACTTTGCACATCTAGTGACCAAAATTCTTGCCCATTTTTCATTGGAAAAAATCTCCAGCTCAGTCAGACTAGATGGAGAGAATCAATGAAAATCCCTTGTCAAGACTTTCTACAGATTTTCAATTTGATTTAGGTCTGGGCTTTGACTTGGCCATTCTAACACATGTATGTTTGATCTGAAACACTGGCAGCATCTTTGGTGTCATCGTGCTGCTGGAAGGTCACCCTCTACACTTCCAGTTTTCCTTCAGGATTGTCCTGTTTTGGTTTTTTCTTTTACCTCAGTCCATCTTTCCTCTAACGAGTGTGGAATCCATATGTATTCAGCCCCCTTACTATGATATCCCTGAAAGTCACCTATTCAGACCAGGTGTATATCTGTGTTAAATTTAATCTCAGTATGAAAAACTATTTTGTGAAAGCATCTAAGGTTTGTTAGAGAAAATTAGCAAACAAACAGCATCATGAAGACCAAGGAACACAGTGGACAGGTCAGGGAGAAAGTTCTGAAGACGTTTAAAGGATGGTTAGGTTATAAAACAATATCAAAAGCTTTGGGCATTTCACAGAGCACTTTTCAATCATCTGATAATGGAAAGAGGATGACATAACTGTAAACCTACAAAGACATAATCATCCACCTAACTTCAGTGTCATTAAGGTGTCTGATATTTAATTTTCTTTTGTGCATTTTGACCATTTCTTTACTGTTTACTTTGTTCTTGGCTTACCTTCTTTTCTTCTTTTCCTTATGCTTATTTTTGTTGGGGGCTTTCCATATTTGTTTATTCTTTTTTGTTTTAGTGTTCTAAATACATCTTATTTACATGTTAGGTTTCTGTTATTTCTCTGTGTTTCGGCTCATCTGTGTAAATTAGCCTCCACCATTCAGTTTATTTGCATTTTTCCTGCCACAGCTGCTCCAAATTTCATCTGATTAGCTTCTCTGGTTCATTGGTCATGTCTCCACCCTGCCTCTGTTTTTAAACTCACTGGTTTAAATTGATCACTTCTGGATTCTCCTGTTTGCCTCCTTTTGCCACATCCTGTTCTCCTTGTGCTGTTCAGTAAATTTGTATATTTTCTTCATCATTAAATCTTTTTTCAACTCACTATGCTCTTCTCAAGTCCTCGGGTAAAGACAGCATTTACCAGAGAAGCAGCCAAGAGGCCTATGGCAACTTTGGAGGAGCTGCAGAGATTCACAAGTCAGGCGGAAGAATCTGTTAGCAGGAAAAATATTAGTCATGCACGTCACAAATTTAGCCTATATGGGAGAGTGGTAACAAGAAAGCTGTTGTTGAAAGAAACTCAGAAGACATGTGTGAATACAGCAAATATGTGAAGGAAGGTCAGATGAAACCAAAATCAACCTTTCCGACCTACATGCTGTAGTAACTCACCAGACATTGGTTCCACAAGAACAGGGTTTAATTGGCACCCAATCATAGTCTGCACAGTAGTTACATTCTAGCTGTAGACTTTTTCCTTTTTAGCAGTAACTCTTCTTCTAACACAACATTACAGTATAGCATTTCTAAGCTGTACCCACAGAGCCCTCTGGTGGACAACCTGTATATATATCGCCAAACTTATATTACTACAATGCAAACTGCTTTAGCAAACGACTAACTCTGCACATCATCCTGAATAAACTATTACCATTGTGAAACATGGTAGCGGCAACATCATGCAGTGGGAATGTTATTTTAACTTCAACAGTAACAGGGATGGTGATTTTAATGTTATTTCAGGTTTATGATCTCATCGCCCTGGAAGAATAATGTATTTTTATTTATTCTTTACTCTGTTGGACCACAGGAATATAAATACTGTACTTGCAGTGCCAGCTAAAAGCAGATGTAAGAGGACAGTTATGGGTGATGGGTTTCAATGTTTTAAAGAGGAGGAGACAGAGAGGTTCAACCCACCTTAAACGTTTTGTTTTGTCAGACTGAAAGGTTTTCTTCTGGTTTTCAGTGAATGGAGGACAATTGTTTTGACAGAAAACTCAACAACATGATCATCTTCTTAAGCTTAGTCTTAAATGTTTTTCTTGTTTCAGGTAATATAGTTTTGTTGCCTGAGAAAGGGTGTGCTCACTGTTTACAGGGAAGAATTAATTGAATATTTGAAAATATATAATTAATCAATCTTTTTAACAGGTTCTTCCCTCAGTGACCAAGTCCACCAGACTCCTCACATGTTCTGCAAGCCTGAAGATAAACCTCAAATCAGCTGTAAACACAATATTCAGGACTACACTGTTATCCTCTGGTACAAACAGTTAAAGGATCATCAAATGCAGCTCCTGGGTTACATGAACGTTAATGATGGCTATCCAGAGACTGGAGTGAATGTGAAGATAATGGGACAGGCAATTAAAGGACAAACCTGCATTTTAACATTGGAGGAAGTCAACCTGAGCAGCAGTGGTGTTTATTTCTGTGCAGCTAGTCGGCACAGTGCTGCATGTCACTGCTTCTCAGTACAAAAACCTCCCAACAACAGGTTTCCTTCATCTGAAGCCACCAGCTCACCGATCATTGCACCTGCCTGATCCACTCCAGCTTACATTGCCCTACCTTCTATTACAGATATAATGAGAAGAGGTTCAATATGTGCACTTTTTATATGATAGTTTCAGAGAAAAAGAATATAATATACAGTCTCTTATCAGAGACAAATTAATGTGGAGTTAACCTCTGATCAGAAGCTTCATGTGTTTTCCATTTTATGTCGAAAGCAAATTAAATGCTACCCAACAGCAAATTGACACAAGATTAAGGAAAGAATCAATGTTTAACCATCAGTTTTGGCTTATTATAGGCAAACTGGCAAAGTAGTCATAGTGAAGTACAGAGATCCTTTAGAGCTAACCCTAACGATGTATATATAAAACAGCTTGGAGGTTAATTTCTCTGGAGTTTACAGAACTCATTCCACACCTTTCCCAGAACTTCAGATGTTCAGATGTCTTATGTGATTTGAGGGCACTTACTCTGAAACTTTGTGAAAGTAAGTTCCTAGAAAGTTCGGGAAAGTACCTGTTAAGTTCCTGAAAGTACAAGTTAAGTTCCAGGAAATTATGGAAAGTTACCTTCAAGTTCCAAGAATTTAAATTAAGTAGTTAGTTAGTTAGTTAGTTAGTTAGTTTTGCAACAAACAAAAAAATATCGGTGCACATAGACAACTTTTAAGAATAGTGAGGAATGTTGGAAAAACTAAATGTATTGTTATTGGTACTAACCATTTTCTAAGAGACAAACCTCAGCTTAATCTTGATGTTAAAAGTTTTTCTATTAAACAGTGTGTTCTCTAAAATGGGTCGCAGGCTTGCAGTTATTAAAGGATGTTCAAATATTTACGGAACTATATTATCCCATATGTTATTCAGGGTCTAGTTCTGTCTTATTTGGATAACAGTCCAGCTGTTCAAAGAAAAATTTTTGAGAGATTAATACTTCATTGTGAAAAACTCCTGCCTTTTAAGTATAGTGTGCAGGTCTCTGATGAAAAGTTTGATGTTTGTCCCTTTTCAGTTACTTTTAACAAGCTTTATTCAGTCCAGTAATAATATATACCCACATTTATAAATGTTCAGGTTGTGCTCAAGTTATTCTGAAACGTATCTCTTTATATGTTTATTTTTATTCATTCAGATTCAAGCGCACGGTAAATGCTGTCCACGAGGGGGCAATGTTTCTCAGCCCAACAATCAGCACCAGCTTCCCCGCGACCTACTATGGAATAAGCGGTAGAAAATGACTGACTGACTGACTGACTCGTTAATGTATGATAAAGTAGTGTTCTATTATAAAAGTTGGTCACGATGGGTCACATTTTAAGATATTTATCCAAACATGTGTTAACGATGTGTTAGTGCTCTGTTACCCTGCAGTGGGGCTGATTACAACTCAGTAAAATGTATTTAATTCTTTTTTAAAATATGACCATCTTTTAGTTCTACGTAAAAAGTCTAATCAAGACTTTTCCTAGAGAGTTCAAATGCTTTGTTTATGCTTGTATGCTAAATTTAATGTGTAAATTACATTTGCTTGTTTAAGGTCTTTTCTTTGTCTAATTTAGAGGTCATACAATGTCTTTCACCTCTCATCACTTGATCTGGTGCAGAGTTTTATAAACTCAGAAGAAGATGAGGCGAAATGACAAAACCCACCTACCTCCACACCCACCTACCTTCATATACAGAGAGGAAAACAGAAGAATTAACATAATATAAGTGACATAACATGATGCTGTTCATTTTCTGCTGGATAAGCTTGGACATCTTACTGGTTTCAGGTAAAGTCATATGAAGACTTCTACGATCACATTCAAAGAAAACATGTTGCTTTTAATTAAGTTAGTTTCTTTATTTAGTCTTGTTTCTTTAGATTATCTTCCAGGGTTAAAATTCTGCCCATTCGAATGTCATAACATTGTTAGCTGTTCTTGCTGTCTTTTTTTCAGGTTCCTCTAAGCGACCAAATCATCTAGACTCCAGCTGAGATGTTCCACAGAACATCTCAACTGGAAAAAATCTGTAACCATTGCTAACTACAAAAAATCTAAATGCCAAATAGAAAGCTCAGGAGGATTAAAATACGCAATACAAAACAATCCAAGAGTTGGTCAGAGTCTCTAGGACAAAAACACGCACTGAGGCAAAGGGACCCACCACACCCTGTACACGCACACACATATACATACACACACGCACACGCACACACACACACATACACGCACACACACACACAGAGAGAGACAAGGAAAATCATGCACATTGTTTCGAAGCATGCAGTTATAAACCAAACATATAACCTGCGGGTTGAGAGCCTTTATAAGCCGTCCTTTAGCAACCAATAATCTAATAGGGGCCAACAATGTATCACCTGATATTAACAATAATTCTGCTCGTTTTCAGCATAATAATGCCAGGTAGGTTATAACTAGCCAATATTGTAATAACTTATTTAGTAAATGATGTAATAATAGTTTAATAATAATGTTAAAAGTGACAGTACTGACTGGTTAATAGTTTACTGGTGTAGCAGTAAAATGATCATGTGAAAATTTGTTAGAAGATGAAGTACTCAGTCAAAACCCACAGTTATAGGATGTGACTATTTCCCTTCTGTGGGAGTGTCCACAGATGCTGAGTCTCATATACTGAACATACCAACATATGCTGGGTGTAGAGACACAATATCAGATGTATTCATGATAAACTCTTTCAGAAAAGACTATGATTGTCATATTCTGCTTAATGACCAGTGTTTCTGCAACTTTAGGTAATATTGCTTTTCTGTTTATACAAACATATGATTTTACATTTTGCCACACCAAACTTCTTGCTCAACAAATGAAATAAACATTTATGTAAGACAGAAATAAACAAAATATCTTTATTTACAAAGACTATCTTGAACTACTGTGTTAAAATTGTTTCTTTAAAGTAACTTGTTACATTACCTGATTTAATATTAATATTCAGTGTTAAAACCTTTTCAACAGGCTCTTCTCTCAGCGATCAGGTCCACCAGACTCCAGCTGAGATGTTCCACAAGCCTGGAGGAGCAGCCCTCATCAACTGTTCACACAGTATTGAGAGCTATAATCGGATACTCTGGTACAAACACTCTAACAACAAGCAGATGGAGTTCCTGGGATACATGAACGTAATGTTTGGAACTCCAGAGCCTGGAGTCAATGTGAAAATAAATGGCAGCGCAAACAAAGACAAGATCTGCACACTAACAGTTGAGGATCTGAGTGTGGACAGCAGTGCAATTTATTTCTGTGCTGCTAGATACCACAGCGCTTCATATTAAAGCTCCTCAGTACAAAAACCTGTCATTTAATCTTTTTTATATCTCTCAGCTCTTGGCAGCTGTGTTCTTCCTTTCATAACAAGGCAGTATATCTTCACACAGACTTCCTCTGTGCTGAGGAGAACCTAAAGCTCTTCCTTCATGATGATGATTTGAAAAAAGGAACATTTAGTCCAAAATCAGAACACCTTCTGAGATCCTCCTTAAACAGCCACCATATGTGAAAGATATGTTGATTATTCTGATCCTGAGCATTTATTTCAACTGGATTTTACTTCCAGGTGATGCCATAAACCTTTCAAAGAATTTTGATATTTACATACCTTTGTAATCAGTTGATTCAGACAATATAATACTCATTTTATACAGTGAGGAAAACAGAAGAAGAAACATATTATAAGTGACATAACATGATGCTGTTCATTTTCTGCTGGATAAGCTTGGACATCTTACTGGTTTCAGGTAAAGTGATATGAAGACTTCTACGATCACATTCAAAGAAAACATGTTGCTTTTAATAAAGTTAGTTTCTTTAATTAGTCTTGTTTCTTTAGATTATCTTCCAGGATTAAAATTCTGCCCATTCAAATGTCATAACATTGTTAGCTGTTCTTGTTGTCTTTTCTTCAGGTTCCTCTAAGCGACCAAATCATCTAGACTCCAGTTGAGATGTTCCACAGAACAGGAGAAACAGCCGATGTGCTCACAGCATCCAGAGCTACGATCAAATCCTCTGGTACAAGCAATCAGAACATCAGACGCAGCTGCTGGCAACAAGGTTGGAAACAGTCAATTTCCAGAGAAGGGACTGAATGTGGAGATGAAATAAAGACCAGACCTGCACTTTGACAATTAAGGACCTCAGTGTGAGCGGCAGTGCAGTTTACTTCTGTGCTGCTCGCTACCACAGCTCTGCATATCATGGCTTCTCAGTACATTAACTACCACATCACTGTTTCTGTAATCTGTATCACATTCCACATCATCCTGCACCTGTGTGAATGCTGACAACACTGTTTGATTCATTCTGGGTTTAGTACTTTCATATAAATTGAAATGCCTTAAATTTGGATAATATTTTAAACAAAGACTGTGAGAGTAGGAAACAGCAAAGACAAGGTTCTATTGGTATAGATGATCAGTTTAACATGGAATCTTGTATATTAGACTTAATTTAGCAGGTACATTCAAATTGGTTCAGAAAAAGAAAGAGAGAATATTACTTTAGCCAACATAGCATCTAAGGCCAACACAGAGTAGTATTTGGTTTGTTAAAATCACCTCTCACTCACCTCTCAAGCATCATTTTCATTTCAAAACAGTGAGAAAAGAGATACAGAGATATGAAATCTTCAAAATTAGAGTGTTTGTTTTGAAAAGTGTGTGGGAGCTGCGCTAAAAATCTGTAACCGTTGCTAACTACAAAAAATCTAAATGCCACATAGAAAGCTCAAGAGGGTTAAAATACGAAATGCAAAACAATCCAAGAGTTGGTCAGAGTCTCTAGGACAAAAAATACGCACTGAGGCAAAGGGACCCACCACACCCTGTACACGCACACACACACATACACACACACACACACACACACACACACACACACACACACACACACAGAGAGAGAGAGACAAGGAAAATCATGCACATTGTTTCGAAGCATGCAGTTATAAACCAAACATATAACCTGCGGGTTGAGAGCCTTTATAAGCCGTCCTTTAGCGACCAATAATCTAATAGGGGCCAGCAATGTATCACCTGATATTAACAATAATTCTGCTCGTTTTCAGCATAATAATGCCAGGTAGGTTATAACTAGCCAATATTGTAATAACTTATTTAGTAAATGATGTAATAATAGTTTAATAATAATGTTAAAAGTGACAGTACTGACTGGTTAATAGTTTACTGGTGTAGCAGTAAAATGATCATGTGAAAATTTGTTAGAAGATGAAGTACTCAGTCAAAACCCACAGTTATAGGATGTGACTATTTCCCTTCTGTGGGAGTGTCCACAGATGCTGAGTCTCATATACTGAACATACCAACATATGCTGGGTGTAGAGACACAATATCAGATGTATTCATGATAAACTCTTTCAGAAAAGACTATGATTGTCATATTCTGCTTAATGACCAGTGTTTCTGCAACTTTAGGTAATATTGCTTTTCTGTTTATACAAACATATGATTTTACATTTTGCCACACCAAACTTCTTGCTCAACAAATGAAATAAACATTTATGTAAGACAGAAATAAACAAAATATCTTTATTTACAAAGACTATCTTGAACTACTGTGTTAAAATTGTTTCTTTAAAGTAACTTGTTACATTACCTGATTTAATATTAATATTCAGTGTTAAAACCTTTTCAACAGGCTCTTCTCTCAGCGATCAGGTCCACCAGACTCCAGCTGAGATGTTCCACAAGCCTGGAGGAGCAGCCCTCATCAACTGTTCACACAGTATTGAGAGCTATAATCGGATACTCTGGTACAAACACTCTAACAACAAGCAGATGGAGTTCCTGGGATACATGAACGTAATGTTTGGAACTCCAGAGCCTGGAGTCAATGTGAAAATAAATGGCAGCGCAAACAAAGACAAGATCTGCACACTAACAGTTGAGGATCTGAGTGTGGACAGCAGTGCAATTTATTTCTGTGCTGCTAGATACCACAGCGCTTCATATTAAAGCTCCTCAGTACAAAAACCTGTCATTTAATCTTTTTTATATCTCTCAGCTCTTGGCAGCTGTGTTCTTCCTTTCATAACAAGGCAGTATATCTTCACACAGACTTCCTCTGTGCTGAGGAGAACCTAAAGCTCTTCCTTCATGATGATGATTTGAAAAAAGGAACATTTAGTCCAAAATCAGAACACCTTCTGAGATCCTCCTTAAACAGCCACCATATGTGAAAGATATGTTGATTATTCTGATCCTGAGCATTTATTTCAACTGGATTTTACTTCCAGGTGATGCCATAAACCTTTCAAAGAATTTTGATATTTACATACCTTTGTAACCGGTCAATTCAGACAGTATAATACGGTGTAGTTTTTTTTTGTTTGTTTACATTTCCAGGTTCTTCTTGCAGTCAACAGGTGTTTCAGAATCCTGCAAATATCTACAGTAGATCAGGAGGGACAGCCAAGATCTACTGTTCACACAGTGTTCAAAACTATAACCAGGTTTTCTGGTACAAGCAGTCAGACAGACGGCTGTTCCTCCTAGGGTACGTCTACTACGGCGATTCATATCCAGAGGATGGACTGGATGGAAAGATGGATGGAAGTGCAGATATAGATCAGAACTGCAAATCAAACAGCAGTGCGGTTTATTTATGTGTTATCAGTCGCCATAGTGACACAAACAACTGATTGCCAGAACAAAAACTTCTTCCCACATTTGCATATCTGCCTCTGATTTAACAGATTTCCTTCATCTGAGGCCAGCAGCTCACCAATCATTTCACCTGCCCGATCCATTCCAGCTAACATTGTCATCCCTTCTTTTACAGATATAATGATGTAGCTATTCCAAAGCGCTTTTACATCTTGTCAAGTCACAACCAAAATCATTAATTTAAGTTACTGGGATCTTGCGTAATACATTAACACAAAATAGTCTGTAATTGTGACATGGAAGCAGAATTATACATGGTTTTCAAAATTTTTACAATTTTTAAAAATCACAGTATTTATTTCAGATCTCATCATTCTATAAAGCTGCCTTCAGAAGTTTGTCATTAGTGAAAAGAGTCCACGTGTTTGTGAATTAATCTCAGTACAAATCCTGCTGTTCTGTGATGGCCTCAGAGGTTTATTAGGAGAGAATTTAGTAAGCAAACAGCATCGTGAAGATAAAGTAACAGCACAGACAAGTGAGCCAGAAAGTTGTGGAGAAAAGGTTTAGTTCACAAAATGATACTCTAAGACATGGCCTTTACCTAAACTGACAGGCCAGGGAAGGAGAGTGTTAATCAGAGCAGCAGCCAAGAGGGTCACGGTAACTCTGTAGGAGCTACAGAGATCAGAGTTCAGGTGGCAGAACATGTATGCACAACAACTATCACATCACAAATCTATGTGGCAAGACCTAAAAAATGTTTTCCACAGACACACTGTCCAATCTAACTGAGTTTCAGATATTTTACAAAGTAGAATGGGGGAAAAATCAGTCTCCTGATGTTTAAAGCTGGTAAAGACACACCTCATAAAACTAACAGCTGTAATTGCAGTAAAGTGTGGTTCTGCAAAGTATTAAAATGCAACACAATTTTTGGGATGTTTATTTGTTAAAAAACATTGTTGAAAAGCACGTATTTGTCCTTCCACTTTACAGTTTTGTGTTACATCCTGGAAATATTTTGATTAGTGTATCTTCTAAAGTGATGGATAAAGCACTGTGAAATTGGATCATTTTAGTTCATTTTATGTACAGTAGTTTGTTTTCCTCAGCAATTTAATTGTTCTACATTTTCTTTGTAGTCAATTGTTGTTCGGCACAGACGTTTCCAGCAAATCAGAGTGACATGATCTGCTGTGAACACAAAGTATGGTCAAGTTGTGGATCCGTAACGTGACTGCCATTGATATGTGCATTTATTCCAGCTGCTGCAGAGAGAAAGATTCCAACAAATATATGCAGCTTGGGGCAAAAAAGATGTCAAACAGAAGAAGACCTGTCTGTTTCATGAGTGTAGTATTTGCACTACTTTGAGTTGGTCTATCATATAAAATCCCAGTGAAATACATTGTATTTTGATGTTGTAACATGACAGAATGTGAAAAAGTTCACTTGCATGTCAAGTTTGTTAGTTTTGCAAATATATACCTGAATATATACCTTAAATTGGAAATTGGAAATTTACAAAGCGTTTCATTTATATGTAGTATCAAATTCTTTCATTAGGTGGCAGCATATCCTATACTGAGGCATTACCAGGTGGTGCTGCTGATATAGTTTCAGTGTTAAGAACCATACCATGACACAACTTGCTTTCTCTGTGCTCAATTGCTTTTCTTAGAGCCAGAGGGTGATGTTAGCTTTATTGGTATTGTATTGATTTTACCAAATACAATACAATGTTACTTTTTTTTTATGTAAGCTTTGATTTGTTTCTTCTTTCAGGTAAAGCAGAGTTTGAATTTTTATTAAAGATATTTTAAAAACTTTAGCATAAGGTGAATGATCTATTGGCTTAAGATTTACATCTTTTCTATTTAACAGGCTACATGAGTTTAATGTCTTTGCTTTCTTTATCCAGGTTCATCACTAAGTGACCAAGTCTACCAGGTTCCTGAGCACATCATAAAAAAACCAGGAGAATCTGCCACGATAAAATGCTCACATAGTATTCCAAGCTATGATCGGGTCCTCTGGTACAAACAGTCGACACAGCTCCAGTTCCTGGGACACATGTACAAAGACATGGAGAATCCTGAAGCAGGGCTGAATGTGAAGCTGGGTGGGAATGCAGACAAAGGCCAGAACTGCACGTTAATGCTTGAAGCTCTCAGCCCAAACAGCAGCGCAGTTTACTTCTGTGCCGCTCGCTACCACAGTGCTGCAAATCACTGCTCCTCAGTGCAAAAACCTCTCCTGGGTTTTTCTCTCTTTATTATTATGACTCACACAGCTTTGCACCCAGATCAACTCATTCTAATCAAATGTTTCTCTCTCTCTCTAAAAGGGGAGGATCTTCTTTGAAGCAGCACAGTATTAAACCTCCCTCAGATATTCAGCACACCTTTATTAGATCACATCAATAAAATGTGTGGAACAAACACAATAATTCGAAATATCTCAAGTTCTTTTCATATTTCTTCTCTTTTTTTTCAAAGAAGCAAGGTATATTTGAGAGTATCCTTTTGGATTTTGACATGTGTTGATTCAAACACTTAACGGGTTCCTGAATGTTCTTCTGTCTCCTTACAGTTTACTGTCAGGATGTCATCCAAGAGCCTAAAATCAGCTGGGGTTTTGAGACCAAGTCTGCAGAGATGAAATGCAGCCACAAGATATCACTTATAGTCAGATGTACTGGTACAGACAGCGTCCAGGGAAGACCATGACCCTCACTGTGTTTACAGCTTTGGATGGGCTGCCAGACTATGGAGAGAGCCTTCAGACCAAATACTCAGCAGTTAAAGACAGCATAGCACAGAGAATGGAGCTCTGAGCATGAAGGACTTACAGCCTGATGACAGTGGTGTGTTTTTCTGTGCCGTCAGCAAACTCAGTGATGTGAGGAGATCTCACAGAAAAAAAACTGACTGCCAATAAAATGAGTTAATCAAAACCCACAAATGCAATTTAATGGCTCTCCTGTAGGTGGCAGTGCGGCTCAAGAAATAGTTAATCTTAACAATTTCACGTGGAGAAAATTGAAATACGCTATATTTCCAGAAGCATTAATACAGAGAGTTATACCAGCTTCAGCTGTTCTGGGAAGGTTCTGGGAATATTTGACCATTAGTGGAAAACAACATCTATGAAGTCAGTCACTGATTTGGGAACAGAAGGCTTGCTGTCTCCACTCTAATTTATCCCAGATGTGCTCTATAATTTCTAGGGCAGAGTTTCTGTGCAAGCCAGTGACGTTCTTTCACAACAAACTCCATCATCCATGTCTTGATCAACCTTGTGCTGGAACAGGAAGAGGTCATCCTCTAACTGGTCCCACATAGTCAGAAGCATGAAATTGTCCCAAGTGTAATTGTGTATAAGGCAGCAGTGATGGTTGCTGTTTTTGGAAGTAAGGGGGCAACCCCAGGCACTTAAACATAACTCCACACCATAATCCCAAACACAGAATCCAAACTCTGACTCGTCTAACAGATTGCCAGATGCAGGCATAAATTCAAACACTTCTCTATGGTGTGCTTCACCCCACTGTTTCCCTTGCTTTGCATTGCATTTTCGATGGTAGGCTTAGAAGAAGCTGCTCAGCTATGCAAATCAACTTCATGAAGCTTTCCTCATGCTGTTCCTGAGATTATCTGAAGGCCACAAAGGTTGGAGGCCTGCAGCTGTTGGCTGTGCTCCTCAGTTTCTGCTGAACCCACTCCATAATGTTACACGGCCCATCTCTCTGTGGCTGAGTTGCTATTGTTTCCAATCACTTCCCCTGCATTATAATAACACTAAATGTTGGAATATTTAGTTTCTAGGAAATTTCATGGATGAACATATTGCCCAAGTGACTTCCTGTCACAATAATAACCTGGAATTCACTGAGCTCCCCATTCTTCCTCTAATGTTTGTAGAAGCAGCCTGAATGTGTACTGAATTTTATAAACCTGTGGGCATGGTGGTGGCTGGAACATCTGAGTTCAATCATCAGGAGGAGTGTCTCAATATGTCGGTCAAAATGTGTGTATTGTCCAGTTTTTATGAGATTTTTAGAAGGAACCTGGAACACACAGATTTATTCTGTGTTTATGTCAGCTCATAGATGATTACTTTAGCAGTAAGGTTCATCACATAGTACAACAGATGGTTGCATTTTCTGATTTTTGACTTATAACATTATATTTTCCACTGTCTTCATAAATAAACATGTTGAGAAACAACGGCTTACTTCCAGTCATTAACCCTGAGCTTGTGGTGTTCCAAAGGTACTATCATGTAAACATTTCCCAATTTTTTGTTGGAATGTGCATAATAGAAATGATGCCTGCTTCCATTTACTTTGTTCCTGTTACCTTAATCAGTATTTTAGTTTGAAATTAGACTCTAAACAGACCTTTGCTTGCCAGCTGAACCTTGACTGAAGTTTGACTTGGTGAGGCTGCACTCAGTGTTTGTGTTTCTTCATCACTTCCGTTTCCTCTTGAGCTATAGGCTGACTCCCTATCACTATAAGAAAGGCATTCATCATCACCTCAGTGGGACTCTTTGACAGCTACACACTCAATAGTAGTTTAGTATGCTGTAGAACATTTCCAAGCAAATGCCTTCATTCAAGCAAGAAAAATGAACTGGATCTTTATCTTCTCTTGGCTTGCAGGTATTTTTTTCCAAAATAATATCATGTGAAGCGTTTATTTTATCAACAAGAATAATCTATATATTTTCTCAAAATATCAGGTCTCAGTCTGGGTCTTGAGGTCCATCAGTCCCACTCTGATCTCATCAAAAAAGCTGGTGACGAAGTTCAGATTTTCTGCAGCCATGAAAGAACCGACTATAGAGTGATACTCTGGTATCAACAGTCACCTGGAGACACAGCCATGAAGCTCATTGGATATTTGCACTACCAAGATCCATCTATAGAAGACGCATACAAGAAGGACTTTGGCATGTCTGGGGATCTGGGAGGGAATACAGCAAAGAATGCTTCCCTGATAATCCAAACCTTGGAACAAAGTCATACTGCCGTTTACTACTGCGCTGCAAGAGAAGCACAATGACCAAAATCCTCTCTGCACTTCAGCAAAAACTGCAGTGTTTTATCATCAGGTGGTTTTCAATAGAAAACTGACACCTGTTGTTGTGGTTGTAAAGATGATAACTATTAAAAATGTGTGAAAGCAGAGGTTCTGGAGTTCCTCTTTTAATAAAGCAATGTTCAGAGAGCAAATAAAAATCACAGAGGTCCTGCCATGGCTTCAGAACTGGGTTAAGATTGTTTGGGGCCCTGAACAGAATTCATGGACTTCCAACGGTCCCTTCTCAATAAAAGTACCCCCCCTTGAGCTGAGGATTCCTGCAGCTCCTCCACAGTCACCATGGGCCTCTTGGCTCCTTCTCTAATGTTCATTTATTTTGGTCGAAAGGAACGGCTTGCACTGTATTTTTAGGGGTCTCAGAGACTGAAAGACAAATACATACCACACTTTTCAGTTTATATTTGTAAAAAAATAAATATATTACAATCCCTAATGATATTCTTTACACTGCACAAATATGTTTCTGAAAGTTGGTCTGTCAAATGACATCACACTGAAATACATCCAGGTTTATGGTTGTAACTTGAGAAAATGTGAAAAAAGGAAGGGTTCTGAGTGACTTTGCAAAGCATTGTATGTTATAATATAGGTTTCTTTCAAGAAGTTTCCTGGGAAGAATGGAGATTTGTTCTGTAATTTATGATCACTTTTATCAATAACAATATTTGCTTTTTTCTCTTTTAAACCACCAGTTTTCTTCTGATTTCACATCACCACATGATAACAAAGAGCAGGTCACTTATAGTCAAATAAACCTGAGTTTTAATTTTTTTCAAAGATAGCATAATCAGAACCTTTCTTAATCTCTCAATGGGGTTTGAGAAGATTTCTTAAAGTCCAGATAAGCTGACTAAAGCCTATTTCTCAAAATCCAGAGCATTAAAATTTGAATCTAAAGAGAACTCTGCTTGCAAGCTGAACTTTGAATTCTTTGACTTTGTGAGACTGCGCTAAGGGGTGGTATTAATTCATCAGTTCAATTTCCTCTCAAGACATGAGCTGAATCCATACAGCAATGAGAATGACTTCATCTCAGTGAAACAGCAGTAAGGTTTATGGCTGCACACCTGAAAGTAGTTCAGTTTGTTCTAGGAAATTTCTACACAATTCCTTCAGTTAGAGGAAGAAAAATGAACTGCATCTTTGTCTTCTCATGTCTTGCAGGTAATTCTTTTCTTTCGAAAGGATTGTATTAATGTTTTTCCTCAAGACGTAAAGTCTATCCTTATATTCCTTCTCATAATCAGGTCTCAGTCTGGGGTTTGAGGTCCATCAGTCCCACTCTGATCTCATCAAAAACGCTGGTGACAAAATTCAGATTTTTTGCAGCCATGAAAGAACCAACTACAGAGTTATGCTCTAGTACCAACGGTCACCCGGAGACACAGCCATGAAGCTTATCGGATATTTGACCTTCAAAGATGTAATTATGGAAGACGGCTATCGAAAGGACTTTCGAATTTCATGAGATCTGGGAGGGGAAACAGCAAAGAATGGCTCTCTGATAATCCAAACCTTAGAACAAGTTCACACTGGTGTTTACTACTGTGCTGCACGAGAAGCACAATGATAAAGATTTACTTTGCACTTCAACAAAAACTGCACAGTGTTTTATCTCTCAGTGGTTTTCAATTGAAAAATTAATGAATGTCATTCAAGCACCTGCTTTTGTGGTTGTAAAGATGGAAGCTGAAAACATGCATGAAACCAGAGGTTCTTTTTTAGAAAATTAAATTGATTCACTAAATAGGCTAAATATCTGAGTTACTTTGGTGTAATTAAACAGTTTTGGTACTAACTGAATACCTCTATGTATGAGCCCCTACTGTCCCTCCACCGAACTTCACACTTTTATGTTAACTTTACACTACAGTCACACAAGCGCCATTCTTCCTGCAACTGCTAAACACAGACTTTTCTATCGGATTGCCAGATGAAGAGTAGTGATTTGTCACTCCAGTGCATTCATCCTTTACACCGCTGCATCCAAGGCTTTCCATTTTTCTTGGAGGTGTAAGGGTTTGATACAGCTGCTCGTTCATGAAAACTCATTCCATGAACTGTTCTTAAGCTAAGGCCACATGAAGTTTGGAGGTTAGTAACTACTGACTGCAGAAAGTTGGCAGCCTCTGCTCACTTCAGCATTAACAGTCCTGTGATTTTAAAATTACAGTTGCTTCCACTTTGTTATAGTAAGACTAACAGAAAAACTTTTTTGTTTTTTTATAGTTGGTCTGCAAGCTGAACACACAGCGACGTACTTCTGTTCTGCTAGGGAAGCACATTGTGTCAAACATCCACCAGCCCTTCTTGGAACAAAAAGCATCACCTATGGCCTCATGTTATCTCCTCTATCAATCTAGGTTAAAGACAAATCTCAACCACCACTGCACCCACTGCAGACTGGAAATCACAACGTTGTTAACCTTCCAGCAACAGATTCATTATTGATTTCTTTTAGCATTTCACAGCAGTTCAGAGTGTTGTCCAGCAGAGTCAGCCTGAGCTATAAGAAAACTACTGCTCAGAGTTTCCTTTGGCCTTTTAACTTCATGGACATAACACAGTTCTGACTGACAAAGTTGTACAAATACTAAGAATACATTTTTAACTCACTCATATTTTAAAGTTAATTTAATTGTTACTGCTGCTTCTTTTTTGTAGGGCACTAGTGACCTTAATTTTTTTATTTTTTCAAACTAGGACAGACATGAAGTGGGGTGGGGAGAGGGACCTATGCAGCATAGGTCTTCAGGGTCTGGACTTAAATTCAGGGACGGCTGCATAGAAGACTGAGTCCTATATGGGTCAAGTGCCCTACCACTACACCATGCGCCGCTCCCCATTACTGCTGCTTCTGTCTGAGCTGCAAAATGAAACTGTTTGTGAATAAATGTGCAAGTAAATGCCTTTTGTACATGGTTACTTGTGAAAGCCACATTAAACTTTGCTCTGCATCCTGGATCTATCAGTTTGTTAAGTGTTTAGAGAAAAAATGCAAGAAAGAACTACAAGCAGTTATGAAAGGGGTCCAAGCATCCTTATGAAAGTTCATCCCTGGCGCCCATCCCCCACTCACTCCGCAATACAGACACAGACAGCTTTTATTGGTGAAGACGTGTGCTTACTTTCAAGGTGAATATGCTAACAGAATTGCAGAAAAAGTTTCAGTTTTGAATACAAACCAGTGAAAAAGGAAAATAATGGCCTGTAACATAAACTACAGCTTACATTGTATAAAATACAATACGTCATTTTTGGTGTCTTATTTTAGTTCAAAGGTCAGATTTAGACTTTTGGTGATAAACCACACCCTTTTAAACTATTAATTACCATACTGCTAAAGCAATCTCAGGGCATTATCCTGAATGCAGCCCCAAAGTTTTATAAAAAACACGAAGTCATGAAGTCAGACTGTTAAGAAGTGGACTGATGACTCAAAGCCGATGTTACAGGCCTGCTTTGACTGCCCAGATTGGACTGCTTTTGAAACTTCAGCCACTGATTTAAACCAACTTACTGAGGTGGTGACATCATACATCAGTTTCTGTTATTGTATGTGCAGAAGACCTTCTGCACATTGTTAGGAATAACCTTTATTAATATGCTTATAGCTGTTTTTCCCATTTATACCATAGTGAAGTAAAGCATAAGTTCTAATGTTTCTCTTTTATTACAATAGGATAAGAATGCTCATAGACATACAGTACAAGGACAAATGGCCCAAGGTTTGTCATAAATGACCTGAAGCTGGGGCACTGGGGTTGATAGTGGAGCAGCCGGTATAACTGGTTTGATTAGAAAGCCACAGCACACTTAGATTAAGGATGGACACCCGCTACTACACAATCTAACAGATAGACACCACAATGGTGACACATGGTCTACTGATAATCACTGAGGGTGTGCACATCCATTGTATTGGAGTGCCAGATATAAAAACTATATGTGACCTTCTACCGAGGCTTTTCGTCATCCTTACACAGACTGCGACGGTCCGAGACGGGAGCCTCAGCGCAGATCTCTGGAATCATTCCTCTGCTTTAATTTAGATTAAAGGAGCTAAAAGTTAGAAACTGTTTGAGAGTCGTTCCTTTAAGAGTCGAAGTTAGATAGAGTGTGTGATCGCTTCCGGGGTTCCAAGGACCGGAGGGGCTCCGAGGCATCTGGCCGCCAACAGGGTGCGGTAGCTCGGACAACATACAATAACAATAAACCTTGGTTCACGTCTCATCTGAGGCAGCTGTGCAGGGGTATGGAAGAGGCTCACAGCAGTGGGGACCGGGCCCTGTATAAGCAGGCCTGGAACAAACAGACTAAGGAGTGAAAAGAAGCTACAGTGAAAAGCTAAAGAAAAGCTTCTTACGTGGAGACGCTGCTGCTGTTCGGAATTGTTTGAAAAACCTGACTGTCTACAGGGGACCTTCCCCCAACCCTGATCAGAATCCTTGTCTGGAAAATCAATTGAATGGCTTCTACTGCAGGTATGAAAAGCAGCAGTACACACGTCAATCCAACTCCTCCATATCCCATTCAGACACAAATTCTTGCCATACATCAACCACCCCCCTACCTTCAGACCCCCTGCCTGCACTTAGGATCTCAGAGGAAGATGTAAATAGGCTCTTTCAGCACCTGAAAACAAAGACGGCCTCAGGACCTGATAATGTATCCTCATCATACCTGAGACCCTGCGCCGTCCAATTGGCACCCATCTTTACTGAGATCTATCTGGAGTAACTGGAACTGTGTGAGGTTCCCTCCTGTTTCAAACGCTCCACTATCATCCCAGTACCCAAGAAACCCACAGTCACAGGATTGAATGACTACAGGCCTGTCACCCTGACGTCTGTGGGCAGGAAATCCTTTGAGTGACTGGTGTTGAAGCACCTGAAGGACATCACAATCCCCTGCTGCACCAACTGCAGTTTGCCTACCGGGCAGTCAACTTGGGACTACACTTCATCCTGCAACACCTCGACCACCCAGGGATGTACACCAGGATCCTGTTTGTGGACTTCAGCTCAGCCTTCAACACTATTAACCCATACATCCTCCACAAAAAACTCACCCAGCTCAGTCCTGGCCTCCACCTGTCAGTGGATCACCAGCTTCCTAAAGGACCGGCAGGAGCCTCCCCCAAGAGGAGTGTTCTCTCCCCACTTCTCTTCTCCCTCTACACAAATGACTGCACCTTAGTGGATCCCTCTTTGCAGATGACACCACTGTTATTGGACCGATCCAGGACAGTGATGAGTATGCATACAGACAGGAGGTGGATTGGCTGGTACACTGTTGTGGTCAAAACCACATGGAACTTAATCCACTCAAGACTGTGGAGATGATGGTGGACTTCCGCAGAACACCACCCCCACACACCCCCTTCACCATCCTCAACAACCACTTCTGGTTCCTAGGAACCACCATTTCTCGAAACCTGAGATAGTCCTCACACAGACAATGTTCAAAAGAAGACACCGCAGAGACTGTACTTCCTGAGGCAACTCAAGCAGCACAACCTTCCACAGGAGCTGCTGGTCATCTTCTACACTGCCATCATTCAGTCTGTCCTGTCTTCGTCCATCTCAGTGTGCTTTGGCTCATCCACAAAACAGTACAGGTCCAGACTGCAACGAACAATCAGGTCTGCAGAGAGAATCATCAGGGCTGACCTTCCTTTCTATCAGTGGCGATTGCTCTAAGACTGCAAGGGAAGCTCAGCTTCCCCTAAAATGTCAAAAAATAAGTGATCAAATATGTACTGTTGTGTGTACATGTCATTGACTAAATAT
>JAHUTI010079644.1:0-22160 GCA_036250305.1 Ataeniobius toweri
ACAGAACAAAACGTGGCTGGAGCAAAAACAGAGAATCTTGAATACAAAACAAAAACTAAAGCATGACCAGGAAAATAATAAACAGAAGCATGATTCAAAAACTGTGAGAACATATAAGAAAAAACCAAACACCAAACAACCCCAAATCATAACAAAAGGATGGCTCTGGACTTTATTTTAGGGCATCAGAGTAAATACCGAAGCACACCACACTTCTCAGGTCAAAATTATTTGCTATTTAGTCTTAATCTTCCACATAAAATCCCACTAAAATTCACTGAAGTTTGTGATTGTAACGTAAACATTGTGGAAAAGTTAATACTGTTGCAAAATGCTGGTTAATCAGTTTGTGTCACTTGCCTTAAAGCTTTTGATGGAGGATGTCTTGCCAGCTTCCTTCAAAGTCTTATTGACCCACGAGATGATCAAATCGTCTCCAGCAACCTCTCCATGCCCGAGGTCCGCCAGCACGTTTAAAGTGTACCTGCACCATTTTGGATGGTATTATCAGACTTCACCATCACTGATTTTGTGATGTTTTACAAAACAATTACACAAATTCAAAGTGAATCTCAAATTTCCCAGAAAGTTCCTGTGTTTTAAGTTGTCCGTAGAGTGACGCAGCCTACCTTTGCCTGTATGCCTCGGGAAAATGCTAACTACTCACCCAAACCTGGACAAACAGCGCCCCCTCCCTGTCCTGCAACTGTATACCAATCCCTGTATCCCCGTAGAAGCTGAAAATGTGGTTTTGTTCATGTGAGCCAGAAAGGGAAATGTATAATCACCTCCTCATCAGCTGCCACACCAGCGCCAGGGTGAGAGTCTCGTTTCCATCGTTCAGGTCCTGACCTCCGATTCCCACCAGGGAAAATCCGGCTTTCTTCTTACCCAGCTCCACAGCGTAGTTGCAGTTTTCAATCTGTTAAAGAGAAACAAACAAACCCATGCAGATCTATCCAAATTTAGTTTGAAGTTTTTTTTCTGCCTCCATACTGACCTTCTTTAAGCGACCTCCTCCTACTCCCTTAAAGGGAGGAAGGTTGACTTTGTTGTCCCAGTCCACTGGCACTTTAATCTTTTCATACAACTGCAGAATTACTATGGCATCCTGCAGATCTCTGCATGCAAACACAAACACACAGAGATGCTGACGCGGCAGTGAAGAGAGAAACATCCCTGCAGCAGAAGGAGAGGCACTGACCCATAGATGTAGTGAACGTGTGGACTGACTCCCAGCGAGTTCATCCAGTTCCTGAAAGTTCTCTCCTCTCTTGTCTCACCTAAGACACAGACAAGCAGAATGTTGAAGCCTGCACAAGTCTGGACACAAGTAGAAAAACTTTTTAAGAAAGCTGGGTTTTTTTGTATCCGTGCTTACTCTCGAGATTCCAGTCCTGGTTTTCGGGTTTGGTGAGCGCTGGGTGTTTGTTGAAGAGCGTGGCCACGAAGGCCAGGTTGAGTTTGGTGTTTCCGGTCACGATATCATTGGCAGTCACAAACTGACGGCAGCCCAGCCGTTCGGCCTGTTTCAGCAAACATTCGGCTCTCTTTTTAAGGTCTTTCTCCTAGTGACACAAATACAATGCCATGTTAAAGAGTAATAAACGTCTCTAAAATACCCCCGAAGAAAAGCAACAACCCTGAATAAATGGCCGCTACATACATGTAGGTATTTTAAAAAAAACTTTTTGCGCCCTTTTTTTATACATTTTTGTTATTGCTACAATTATGACATTTTATAAGATGGACAAGAACAAGAAAAACAATATTTGATGCTATAGAATATTATATATTATGTACAGTTTCAGTGAGAAATGCTGGGCTTTAATTGGTACATTAGAGTATTTTTCTGGGTTGGACTGACAATACAACATAGTAGTTCAATAAAGCTTAAAGACAAGAAGTATTAGTTTGAATTTGTTGTGGTTTTCTCTAATCCACAAATGCTCTAAATCTCTAAAACGTGTGCAAGCACAAATATATACATGCACTCCCTGTGATATTTGATTAAATGTCCCTCAGCACGTTTCCGAGAGTTGCTTGTTTTCTGTAGCCATAAAAACGTTTCTGGCATAGTTCTGGCTTCATATTTGACCACCTTCTTAGCAGAATTAGTCGAGTTATTTAAAATTTGTTGTTTTCCTGGCACAATCACACCATTTTAAGTGTAGACCATACATTTCTAAAGGTGTTGAGGTCAGAACCATTCCAGAAGCTTAATGTTAGGCTGCTTAATCTATTTTAAAACCAGTTTTGAGGCATGAATGGGATCACTGGCCTGTTTGAGAACCAATATGTGTTCAAGGTTCAACAATCTGACCACCAAATGTCACCATCAGATTGAAGGGAATTAGTTAATATGTTCAGTACAAACCCAGGAACAACCAAGGCTTAAATCTAGCACATACCATGAGGTGGTGAAACACCAGCCCACAGTAAAAGGGGTTTAACATTAGAATGAACTCATACCATGAAAAAGCAACACCTTCAAGCTTAATGGAAACAAGCAAAGCCTGAAATGGCTTTTGGAAAAAGGTGTTATGGGAAAAATGAGCTATTTGGTCACAATTTCAGGAAGGATATTTGGAGGAGTTAAGAGGAGGCTTTCAAACCTAAGAACACTTGTATCACCCATGAAGCATGATGGTGGCAGTGTCATTCTGTGGGCCTGTTTTACTGGTATGTTAAACAAAGTGCATGGAATAATGAAGAAGGACCTCTGAAACTAGCTTCAAACCAACAGCTAGGTGGTTGGAAGCTGGACAGAACTGGGTTTTCCAACAGAACACTCACCTCAGACACACATCAGAACCGGTTTTGGAATGAATAAATCAGGCTAACATTGATCTTCAAGAATGTTCTCCAGCTTTGCAAAGATTGGAAGAAAGAAATAAACAATAACCCGTGGACAAAAGGCTGCATGTGGTCAAGCTGGTGTAAAATATATAAATATTTTTTTATGAAACATGAAATTAAATTTGGAAATCCCCAATTTTTATTTTAGTTTTTCTAAAATATTTCCAAGGTCTTCTGTGGGAACCTAAAGGTGAAGAAAATACTAAAGTCCTGCTCAGAAAAACAGAGCAAGCCGATATCCCAAGCTCAAAATAACCCCGGAAGGAAGCAGGAAGAAGATAAACAGCCTTCATTCGGCCTAAACAGCCACATAAATAAACTTCCTACACTGAGTTTAGTCTGAACTACAAATAGATTAAAGATTGACACCCATGACATAACTAACATGTTCTGCTGTGTGCATATCCACCGGTTTTGGTTGACTGACATGATAGTAAAGGAGTAAAGTAAAGAAGATGCAAGTCGGCTGCTGCTGCAGACTCACATAGAGACCAGTCATGTCGATCTCAATCCGAGGAACGCCCTCTTTGCTGCCATCTGGAGCGATCTGCTCCAGCAGATGGAAATACGCCTTGGAGTCCTGCGTGGAAAACCCAGACACTTAGTGGGATGTGACGAAAACATCAGATTTCAACACAATGCATGCTGGGTTCTTTTCCCTGGATTCCGCTTAATCAGCTTTACATGACAGTACAAGAAGTCGGCATTCCTTCAAACTACACAAGTTACACATGGTTTTCAGAGCAGGTTCTGTGGAGGCGGGGATTCACAGAACTGAGCTGTATTGTGGATTCCAGGAATGTGCCGAACAAGATGGTTACAACCATCAAATAAAAAACAAACAAGCTAAAATAGATTATACATTATGTTAGGACCACCAACACCAAAAAGAGAGAATGTGTGAATAACTTCTACAAACTCTTATAATAACCCAGCAGCATGAGCAGAGGAACATGTAATAATCAGAGACCCACAGTGACGGCTTCTAACCTTAATATCTCCAGAAAAGTTTGATATGGACATGCCAGCATTCCTCAAATGGAAATTGGCCCACCGCAGCAGCAGCTCTTCAGGACTGAGTTTCATCAGCGCCTCCAGACTCTCCCCCTCCTCCAGCAGCGCTGCAAGGGCTGGGAAACAGAAGATGTTTAAAGAGGATCAAGACGTGGAAATTAAACTTTGTATCATTCTGTTTCTGCAAGCGAGTCCAGCAGCCGTGCCCGTTTGTGTGTACTGCACCTTCGTTGCGGCTCAGCTTTATATCTGCAAACAGTCCGATCTTGATAATCTGCCAGAGGAGGCCGAGCACCAGGTGAGGCTTGCCCTCCTTCAGGTCCTGAGCGCCGATGTTGACCACTTGGCACCCGATGGCTGAAGCTGAGTTCAGAGCCAAGTTCAGGTTCTCCTGTTGGTCCAAAGTCAGGTGGAACTCACTATTTAATCCAACTAATGGTAAGGAATCCCTGATTTGAGTTAATATGCATCTGTATTACCTGTGTGGTGAAGGCAGTGAGTTTCTTCTTGTTGATAGTTCTCTCATCAATGGTGTCGGGAACAGACAGGTTGATGAGTTTACTGCAGCAACGAATGAGAGGAAATCACACCAAGTTTAGAACCTGAGAACCAAGGTCTACAGAGAAAAAAGGAAGTGATGGTTAAGGTCTACCAAAGCAAAATGCCATCGGCCACAGCTTTAAACAGATGTCCGGTGGTAGGGTCAACGGGCAGAACATGTTTACAGTCTGGGTCCTTCTCCAAAGCTGAGTTGATGAAGTTGGCGAAGGCGAAGCGCTCCTGTTCTGAAATGAAGTCAAGTGTTACATCCCTTCAACTGGAGTGCTTTAAAACCTAATGACGTGGAGGTATAGGCTCAGGCGGCTTCTCTGTTCCTTTCAAAGAGCTTGTGGAGCCATACTAACCAGAGATGGAATGCTGAGTTCCCTCACTGGAGATCTCACTGGTGCCTTTGATGGCCACAACACCTTCTCTCTTGCTGAGAGCTTTCCTGAAACCCTGAGCCATGCGGTCGTCCTTCATCTCATGGAAGATCTGAATGTTCAGAAGAAAGACAGGTCCAACAGGTCGGAGTCAATGCAGCAACATACTTCAAGACATTAATGGTTTCTCCATCAGTGAGGGGCCAGTCTAATCGAAAACAATAAGTCTAACAATTTAACAACTTTAACAAAGCACCTTTTAGTTCTACTCACACTCTGGCAATTTGGTTGAGCTGCTGAAAATCCCCAGGAGACATTTTTAAAGTTTGACCCAATTTGGCTTTTTCTGTCTCTTTAAAAAACCAAGCAACATGTAACAGAATCTGGGTCAAAATTTGTCAAAATTATTATGAAATTCTAATTTTATTACATGTAAGAAGCAAAAAATTAAAAAAGGTAATCTATTTTATTATTTTTAGCAATTGAGCAAAGTTTCCATCCATGGGAGAGTTTCAAGTTAAAGCCAAAAAGAACACAAAGGCCTGTCTCACAATTCCCAAAAAACATCTGGATTATCCTCGAGACCTTTGGGAAAATATTCTGTGGACTGACGAGACAAAAGTGGAACTTTCTGGAAGCTGTGCGTCCCTGGTATAAAACTAACATAGCGTTTCAGTAAGGTAACATACCAAGGGTCACACATGGAGGTGGTAGTGTGATGGTCTGGGGATGCTTTGCTTATAAGAGATTATAGGTCAGTGTGGGTACTAATGTATTAATGAAACAAACATGAATAACAAGGAGAGTGTGGAGCTGCCTATGTGGCACATGGTCACTGTGAGGTAGAGGGCATTTTCCTGGGGATATCTTGAAAAGCTGTCATTTATTATTTGTTTTCTTTTCATTCATCTTTATGTACACTATCGGTCAAAAGTTTTAGAACGCCTTTCTCATTTAATGGTTTTCTTCATGTTTATAACTATTTACATTGTACGTAGATTCTCACTGAAGGCATCAAAACAGTGAATGAACACATATGGAATTATGTAGCAAATGAAAAATTGTAAAAGAACTTTGAATATGTTTTATATTTCAGATTCTGTCAATGAACCTCTGGGAAGTTCTTTTAAAACTCTTTGGAAAACTATTTCAGGTGACCACCTCATGAAGCTCATGGAGAGAATACCAAGAGAGCAAAGCAGTAATCAGAGCAAAGGGTGGCTATTTGGAAGAATCTAAAATATAAAAATGTTTAGAGCTATTTCACACTTTTTGTTTACTACATAATTCCATGTGTGTTCGTTCATAGTTTTGTTGCCTTTGGTGAGAATCTACAATGTAAATAGTCATGAAAATAAAGAAACCCATTAAGGGAGAAAGTGTATCTAACACTTTTGACCAGTAGTGGAGATCTTGATTTGTTTTTGTAACATAATTATCGTTCTTACTATGGACTATCCATCACTTTCAAAGACAGTCGATGACAATTTATGAGTTAAATACAGTAACAAACAGGTGATTTTTCAGTCCAGTGTTAGTTAGTTAGTTAGTTAGTTAGTTAGTTAGTTAGTTAGTTAGTTAGTTAGTTAGTTAGTTAGTTAGTTAGTTAGTTAGTTAGTTAGCGTTACCTACAGCGGTGAACTCCTCAAAGTCGATGCGGCTGTCTTTGTCTCGGTCCAGTTTCTGGAGCAGCTCCCGGATCTGGTATCCAGGCAGCGGACAGCCCACCTCCCGGAAGAGATCGCCCAGTTCGGAGGCGCAGATGTAACCACTACCGTCCACATCTAGACAGGGTGGGGGAGTAAGCAAAGAGTTTAATGCAGCTGTCCTCTGTTTGCGCTCAGTGTCACATATGCTGTTGGAAACACGATAAAAGGGCTCCAGTCCAACTGCTTGTTTGCCAGAAGATGAGCACTCATTAATTTTGTCAGCATGGAGAGGAAGATTAGAACTTCGTACAAACATCGGCCCAGTTCCTGTAGCTGCTGGCCACTGGTGCGGACCAGGGTCACTACTGTTCTTGCTACTACCCACAGTGAGGAGGATGGTACGAGAGGTAGAAAAAAATCCCCAAAGCTCGCAGTTAAAGAATTCCAGCAAAGAATGACCTCTTAGGGTCAGTGAGTTTCTACAGCAACCATTACACGCCGTCTACATGCCTACCGATTGTTTAGCAGGCAGGACAGGAGACAGCCTTTTCTTTCCAACCATCACAAATGTAAAAATATGGACTTTGCTAAACTCTACTGGGACTTTAACTGGAACTGTGTGCTTTGATCAAATTAGATGAAGATAAAATAGAGAGGGGGATCTGTCATGCTGTGCGCCTTTTTGTCTTTCAGATACCCTGGGAACCTTGTTAGAACCGCAATGCATCGTCAACCCTTGAATATATCAGGACATTTCCAATAAAAAATGGAAAATGGGGGATCCTTGGCTCTTTCAATAAGACAATGATCCAAAAAGTATGGCAGAGGAACACAAAATGAACTGTCTGCCCTGACATCAAAGTCGCCATACCTAAATCCCTAAAAAAACTGTGGGTTTCTCTCTCTGTAGGCTCCAAACTTGTGAAATGTTATAGGAGAACGTTACGAGCTGTCCTAAAGAGGGCTTCCAATAAGCATACCACCAATGATTTTATTAAAAAATTATTTTTTTTTATTTTTTCTCCAATTATTTACATTTCTTCAAATTAAGAATGGATTTTTATTAACCTACTGCAAAAAAAAACATTGAAGGTTCTAGCTCATCTTTACCAGGTGCAACAATAAATTCTTCCACATCTGCACCATAACAAGCATCTGTCTCTGTTCTTGTCCCGACTCAGGCACATGACACGTGTTCATCAGCTGTTGTGTTTTCACTGAGACACAATGATGTATCTGCAGGATCTGCACACTGAGAGCTAACTCACCGACTTTCTGGAAGCCCACCCTGATCTCCTCCAGCTCCTCGGCGCTCACTTTCTCAGACATGCTGATGACCTGTAGGAGAGACAAATGTTTCAGGCGTGATGACACATCATCATGAAACTGACTACGGCACAGATCTCTCCTCCTGTTAGAGGATTACTTCCTGGCAGTGCAAATCGATCTGTGTCAAAGCTGGATGGAGCAGATTCCCAGTTACTCTTCGTTTCATCCATAAATAACAAAAACAAACCCCAGCTTAGTCTGAATAAATCTGTTTAATTTACTGCACTGAAATACAGAGTAGAAGGTCTTGCTGCTCTGTTGGTTCCATCTGTCAGTTGCCCCAGCAGGTTTGCTGGTATATGCATGGACCAGCCTGGAGCTTTACTGCAGCAGAAAGCCTGCAACTTTATCTATTCAAAACTTAGGCTCCATCGATCTGGAAACCCTCATGGCTTCATAAATATGAATGCAGTCTTCATAAAACATTATCATATTCTAATAAAAGTTACAGAATGCATTGTCATACCTTGTGCAATATTCCTCTATAAGGTTACTCAATGGGTCAAACTGAGAGGGATATGATTGACATTTGCTTGTTGCAGACTGAATTGTTTTGATACATCTTCCGCTACAGGATATTCCCTCCCATGAGTTGAGATCTGAAATCAGATCGGGTCAACTGAAACCCGAGAATTCTCCAGCTCGGTCCAAAACTCGTTGGGTTTTTTTCAAAATGGCTAAAAAGACAGACATGGCTGAAACCATTGGCTCTACAAGGGGTCTATTTTCAGATATAACAGATATGTGCAACTCTGCAGAAGAAGCAAAGCTCTTGCGTTTCTTGGTATCCTGTTACATTGCCTGAAACCTTGGAGAATGTTCTAGAAAGTACTGTTGTGGATATCTAGTTCCAGAAATAGGAGCTAGTGAGATGACTGGGTTTTGTTGTGGAAAGCATTTAGCTGCAGAGGGCAGAGTCATTTTCACTATTTTAGACAGAGAGCAATTAGGCTGACATTCCCTGATAACAAACATTCCATGATTAAAAAGATGTCTCACTGTCACAGTCTGTCACTGTTTAGATTTAAATAAGAGATGTTACAATTAATTCAAATGCACAGATATAAAACAAGGTATAAAATATGGTTGGTTAAAATATGGTTGGAAATGAACCCTAACCCTTAACTAGCATTTCCGTACAGTCTTGAACCATTGCATATCTGCTGTATTTTACCTTTGCGTATTTTCATTAAAATATGCAGGTAAATGATCATAAAAATGCTCCAATCTCACATGTGATTCAATTTAGTTGTACATTATGCACAAACTTTGCGATGCACTCTATTTCATACATGACTTATCATGAACTAAAAAGCGGCATCTACTGTGGGATGTTTTCTACCAACCAGTTCATAAAAAGCTTATTACTTTTCAACGAAAAATAAACTCATGAGCAATGTCTTAAATAGGTGAGTACAAACTGGTTTGATTACAGGCTTGAAATTGAAGTAGAAAGGGACGACATAGGTTTGCGAATTTGCATAGCTGTCATCCCTTTTTACTTTAATGCCAAGTGGGAAACAAATACATGAACAGGTGAACTGACCCCGAGCCTTTGAACCAGTTAACTCTGGCAGATTATGACCCTAAATCAAACCAGAATTATTCTACCGGACCTCTTACCTGTAGATAGAATTTATCTAACTCATGAAACCACATGATCTGACTGTAAAGTTTGAATACAGAAAATTACTCTAAACCATTGGTTGTCAAATCAGACACAAACTGTTCCCCCCGTACGGATTGATGATTAATTGGTGTGAAATATCTGATTGGGAGACAGCACCATTTCCTGCACGACAACAGTCTGCTGTAAAACATCCTAAACTGCAAACTGGCAAAATGGCGTGAGCAAAATGACCAGCACCCTTTCAGAAGATCTGTGAAATTTTTGGGGTCCAATAAATCTTCTTTATCTTCAACTTTAACCTCATATCGTACCAAATTCACCTTAAGTATTTTTTCTTTACTACTGACAGTAAAGTTAGACGGACTAACAATACTCTGACATTCATTTATCTAATGTGTATGGTTACCATGTTATGTAGATACAAAGATAACCAATTTCTTCTTGACATTCATTTTGTTGGTATTTGCAAGCAATGATGTGACAAAAACACAAAGAAACAAAGTGACAGCATGAAGCACTGGGTTTATTGTATATTTACTTTCTTATGATTCAATAAAATGTCTACTCTACTGTATTTTATATCAGTTTAGCTTGTGCTACAGTGAGCTCTCAGACTGAGTGTATTTTGAACTTGTGTTAGCTTTACCATCAATAGAACCCCCCCCCCATTAGCTCTTAACAGAGCTGTGAAGACATGTTTGAAAAGGGAGCTGCTGTGCTACGTCTCTGTGATATTTTGGCCTGAAGCAACTGCATTCAACCCAGACTCGTCCACGTCCAAATCTGCACAGTCCGTCTTTGCATAATTGAATCAAGCTGCAGCACGATGGCATGCAAACACTATGGTTGAATAGTCAAAATAGTCAAAAAGAATGGCATCATAATGGATGCACATGCAGGTGGTAAAGGGCCAAAAACATTTCTTAAATCACCTGTGACAAATGTATTATGGGACTGGTAAACCCGGCTTTTGTTTCCCAGATTATTTGAATAATGAATTCAGAAGAATTGTTATTACTGCAAATACCATACAGACAGTTTGATCAAGGCAGTGGATACGTTACCCCTCACAGCTACAAACTACTGATTTAGAAAGCCAAAAAAAGGCATTTTCAGTATTTTTTCACAATTCAACCTGAACAATCAGAGCTAATTAAAGCAAAAATGGACTGGATTCTGCTCTCTGGCCGATTCATTATTGCATCTACAAAACATATCAACAAAATTTCTGCAGCCTAAATTTAAACAAGTTTGTTTAATAACACAAAGATTAGCAGTAGAGTGATACTGAATATCACATCAGTCTTTTTATTTATGTTTTTCTTGACAATGACTTCACATTCACCCAGAACAGCCGGAGGTAGACTAACAGACACATGATGCTAACTAAAAACCCAATAGGATCGATAATTAGATGCACGGATTAGAATTCCAGGCTGATACCAATGTGATATTTTGACAGATTAACAAAATCCTATCATTTAGGCATCAAAGCATATCTCCCTAACATTTGATTTTAATTTACCTAAAAAAGTACATCAGAGTGCATGCTCTTGGTTGTTGGGTTTTTACAAATTGATGAAAAGCTCTAATTTTTTATTAAATTTAATAAACAAGACCTGCTGATGACCGATCAAGACAAAATTGGCCGATTCCAATGCTTCACTGATGGATTTATGCATCTCTAATTTCTAATGGGCTTTTCAGGATATTTAGTTCATAAAAACTGTTTCACACCAGGTCAGAGAATACCTGGTTTCTGTCAGATCTATAATTAGTGGCCACAAGATGTCCCTGTTTTTAGGGTGAATTGTCTTTCACTTCACTGACGTCAAAGACAACAGAACCACAATGGATTCATGTATCTGACTGAGTCTGAGCAAACTGGTCACCACTGAAGCACCCTGTCCAGGTGACAGGTGAAGGTGCGCTGGTCATCTGCCAGGCCAGTTTAAAAAACAACCTTTGTAGAGCAAACACCCAGTCAGTCTGGGTGATATTTGCACATTAAGAGACAGAGGGCCCAATCCTTCAGCCACTGCAGCAGCAGCGATGCTCATGATCCAAGGAGTGTCTGGAATAAGGATCATCATGTCCATCCTGGGACACGGCTGCTGCTCTCTGTCTATAACACACCAACCATGACTTTGCTCATAACATCAACATTCCTAGGTTGGATGTTCATGTAATGGTAATTCTACTTTCTCAGCTGTATGACATTGTTAACATGGTGAATAATTCTCCCCTCTGGCAAACTGCAGTACTGTTATTGAATAGAAGATGTGCCGCAATAATAAATCAATAGGTTATAACATGTCTACAGACACCCCCGAGAAACATCGTCTCCTTACCTGAGGTCTGTTGGTGCAGTTCG
Source organism: Ataeniobius toweri (assembly GCA_036250305.1). Lineage (NCBI taxonomy): Eukaryota > Metazoa > Chordata > Actinopteri > Cyprinodontiformes > Goodeidae > Ataeniobius > Ataeniobius toweri. Next base: position 11,779 of record JAHUTI010079644.1, read on the forward strand.
CTGAAACCTCCCGGGGAAATGTATCCCTCTGTCGGCCTGCCTCCGCCCCTCTGTCCCGTCTTTTACGGCTGACACCGCCCGGTGAGTGGAGCCGCTCCGCCCCCACTGCGCCACCCCTTCCCCCGGGGAGCGAGCCGCCTCCACAGCCAGCTCTGACCACACACACACCAAAAGGTATCACTGAACGATGTTTGCTCACTACTCCTGGAGGAGGTTCACTTCTGTTTTTTTTTGTTGTTGTTGCTTTGACGCAAAAATAAAATAAAATACACATCTCAGGTGCGTTGTAATTATGCCAAAAAATCCTACATTTCTAAAGTGTTACCAGTATTTCATAATCATGCCAATTCACAGTGAGACATCATGCTAATGCTAAAGAGAGGATTCAACTGCAGGAGTTTAAAATGAATAAACTTTAAAATCATACAGTGCACTGGAAAAGTTTAACTCATATTGTCTCACGAAGCCGCAGTTTTTATTGTACTTTATTGTGACAGACCAAAACAAGTATTTTAGAACTGTAAGGTCGAGGGGCCAAGTAGTGCTGGCCAAAGTTGTATGGTGCCTTAAGCAGAATTTGACTTGGGGCCCCTCTTTCTGTTAGGAACACCACGACCACTAACAGTGTTTTGATATATTTGGTGGAATATGGGAGAGGGGGCCAAGGTTAGTTGGAAGGCCATCACATGGTTATTTGCTGAGATGTTTTTCTGAACAACCTCAGCTCAAACACAAAGAAACGGTTAAACTCGTTACATCAGATTGTAACAATGTTGCAATCTGATTGTTACAACAATCAAACAATTTAGATTATTGTTTCTACTTTAACAAAGTAAACTTGCCAATTCCTTCAAATCCTAAATTCAAATTGAAAACAATTATAATATTATAAAATATTTAAATTAATCTATACTGAAACTGTCAAATGAAATTTATTTTCTCTTTCTCAATAAACAAATATATACATTTTGGATCTATGGTCTGTGTTAAAATTCAAGAGTTTATGGGAGGCCCATGATGGTATGAAGGCCCTATGCACCGGGTTAGTTCCCTTTGCCCTTGGCCGTCTCTACCTTATAGATTCATCCTTCTCTGCAATTACAGCTGCAGGTCTTTGCACATATTCTCATTTGGATTTAATTCTGGACTTTGACTGGACCGTTCGAACACATCAGTATGCTTTAATCTAATCTACTCTGGTTGCATGTTTAGGATCATTGTTCTGCTGGACAGTGAACCGACAGCCCAGCCTCAAGTCTTTTGCAGCCTCCAACATGTTTTCCTCCAGGACTGCCCTGTATTTAGCTCCCTCCATCTTCCTATCATCTCTGATCGGCTTCCCTGAACAGCCCCACAGCATGATCCTGCTGCAATCATGCTTCATGGTTGACATGCAGTGTTATTTGTCCTCCACACATAGCATTTTGGATGTAGGCCAAAATGTTCTCTTCTGACCAAAGCACCTTCCTCCATACTTTTGTTGTGTCCCCTAAATGGCTGGGGCCAAACTCCAGATAAGACGTCTTATGGCCTTTTTTCAGCAAAAGCTTACTTTTTACCACTCTACCATCAAAGCCAGCTTTGTGGAGGGATAGGTGTCCTCTCAACAACTAGTTTGTATCTGTAGCTCCTTCAGAATGGGATCAATTCAGTCAGTTTAGGCTGACGCCCATGTCTTGGTAGGTTTGTATTTGTGCCATAATCTTTCCTTTCTGGGATGTTGCTTTGAACAGGGTTCTGTCAGATGTAGGAAGCCTGTGATATCAGATCTGGAAAGAGTTTGACTGGAAAGTGAAAACTAGATTTTTCAGAACTCCATTGAAAACCTTCCTTTCTCAACGTACAACTACAGATACTGTAAATGTTGGAGGAATTGTGGTATGTTCGGTGATCACACTCATATCTTTGGTAACAGGACAAAAATTAAAACCTTTTGGGAGAATATTAAACAGTGGATTGAGGACATTCTAAAGACAGATCTCCCCATGAACCCTCTTGTATTTCTGCTGGATATCTACCTCAAGGATCTACTCACCAAAGATCAATGTTACATACTACACAGTCTAGTATAAGTTCCAAGGAAGATTATTACCATAAACTGGATCAAACCCGTTCACCACCTGTTGTTCAATGGATGCAATAATTGAAACATGTTTATATGATGGAGCATCTGACTGCTGAATTACAAATGAAAATGGATACTTTTTTCACAAAAATGGCTAAGACTGTCTCTTCTATTTGACAAGTTTTTTGAAAGTACACCCTAGCTCTGCTTATATGTATAGTTATTGTTTGTTTTAATACATGTGTATTTAGCCAAATTTCAACACCTTTTATGTTTTTTTTTCTCTTTTGTTATCTATGAATTGCCTTTCTTGTTGTACTTTGAGGCAATAAAGTTCATATATATATTAGGGCAGGTTTTTTATGTTTAATTTTTTTTCCTACAAACTCTCATTTAGATTGACAACAGAGGCCTGAAAATTACTTCCAGCCTCCATTATTTCATTTTTGAAGAACATTTGTTTCAGTATCTTTTTTCCCCTTCAGAGCTTGCCTCACCAATTCCACACTCAGGATTACTGGCACATACTATGAGATTCAGAAGATAAGTAAGGCCCTTTGGTAATAGACTAACTGATGCACAGTTAGTCATGCATGCTGGTGCGTTGAACACCTTCTATATCCCAATTCATAAAGTCAGCGCAAAAGATCTTCCCAATAAGGCATGAAACAGAACTTTCACATCAATAGATGTACCGTCATCATCATGCAGAAAGGCAGATGTGTTGTAATTATTGTAATTGCTTTGGATTCTGGATGATTCCTTTGTCCAAGCATGCTGTAGCAGTGAGTGTCATTTTGCATCTAAGCTTCCAGTGCTGCTAGCCTCTACATGCAGGAATTCCTACTCCCTCCCTCGTCCTCTCATTCTTTTCCCTCCTTTCCATTCTTTCTCCTCTTTCTCCTTGTCTCTCACCCTTTCTTCCTGAAGTGATGTGCTGAATCTTGTCACAGTGAATACCTCTCATGTGGCAGGAACCAGAGAGGAAATGTCTAGAAGGCTTTGTCGAACCAATCTTCCTGAGAAACAAAGGTGTGGATTTGGACCGAGAGCTTTGGTACATTAGTGATGGCGGCATGGTGTTAAGTCAGTAACATGAACATTGATGAGACATGAACATGTCTTATTGATGTATGGTTTTCTGATTTCTTCTTACAGATGAAAATCTGAAAGCGTCTCATGCATTTTCAAAGAAAACCATTCCTTCAGCATGATGCTGCCCCTGCTATGTTTCACCATGGGGAAGTGTGGAAAATATCAAATCAAGGAGTATGAATACTTTTGCGAGGCACTGTAAACATGCACTTAATTCACAGCTTAGCTTGTCTCATGCAGGGTGACACAGGTCGATTGAGCGTACATGTTATCAGATTTTCCTCCCAAACAAACATTCCTCATTCTCTGGATTTGCCTTTAACTGTTAATAAACGGACCACACAAAAATATCTTTAGGAGAACTTAGAAAGGCTCTGCTATTGTTTTTTAAGACATTAACAGAGCCTGGAGAAAATTCATTTTAGTTGGAATAGACTAACATCTGTACATGAAACAACATACAGAGGTCTTCATAATTATTTGCAAGCCTGGTAAAAATTTGAATTACACACGTGTACAAAATTTAAGATCCATGGGACTGTAGCCAACCTCCCTGGACGTGGCCGCAGGAGGAAAATTGACGAAAAAACAAAGAGACGGATAATACGAACGGGAACAAAAGAGCCCAGAAAAACTTCTGAAGAGATTAAAGGTGAACTTCAAGCTCAAGGGACATTAGTGTCAGATCGCACCATCTGATGCTGTTTGAGGCAAAGTGGACTTAATGGGAGACGACCAAGGAGACCACCATTGTTGAAAACAAATCATAAAAAGGCCAGACTGGAATTTGCCAAACGACATGTTGACAAGCCACAAAGCTTCTGGGAGAATGTCCTATGGACAGATGAGACAAAAATTGAACTTATTGACAAGGCACATCAGCTCTATGTTCGCAGACGGAAAAATGAAGCATATGAAGAAAAGAACACTGTCCCTACTGTGAAACATGGAGGAGGCTCTGTTATGTTCTGGGTCTGCTTTGCTGCATCTGGCACAGGGTGTCTTGAATGTGTGCAGGGTATAATAAAATCTCAAGACTATCAAGGGATTCTACAGAGAAATGTGCTGCCCATTGTCAGAAAGCTTTGTCTCAATCGCAGGTCATGGGTCTTGCAACAGGATAATGACCCAAAACACACAGCTAAAAACACCCAAGAATGGCTAAGAGGAAAACATTGGACTATTCTGAAGTGGCCTTCTATGAGCCCTGACCTAAATCCTATTGAGCATCTTTGGAAGGAGCTGAAACATGCCGTGTGGAAAAGGCACCCTTCAAACGTGAGACAATTGGAGCAGTTTGTTCATGAGGAGTGGGCCAAAATACTTGCTGAGAGGTGCAGAAATATCATTGACAGTTTTAGGAATCGTTCGATTGCAGTGATTACATCAAAAGGTTGTGCAAAAAAATATCAAGTTAAGGGTACCATCATTTTTGTCCAAGCCTCTTTCATGAGTTTATTTTTTTGAATAATTCGGTTGAAGCATCGTTGAAAAGCAATGTCTGACTTTCATTTGTTCATTTTCATAGAATTTGTATTCATTATTACCTTTGTCAGATTCAAGTTATTTCTGTGACCATTGTGGGTTTTTCTTTCATTAACCGAGGGGTACCAACAATTTTGTCCACGTGTGTATTTCTGTGTTAACATGCACATGCAAAGTGAATCATTAACAAATAAAAAGCCCAGAGCCCACATAGCTTCCACTTCAGCACTATCCAGCACCTTCAGGTTAAATCCGAATATAATCTTCTTATCACCTTATCACAACTCGAGTAGTGCACACGGTTAAGTCATACTGCGCATGTGCCAGGGCGTCCCCTTACAGGGAGATAACGTGTTTCCTGTCTACATGAAAATGAAAAATGTTATACTGTGGAACCCGTTTTCAAATCGTGTCATTTTCAGTGAGATCATTTTGGTTGTAGCTGGACGTAGCTTTAGGCTTCGCCTAGTTCTGTCACACAAGTTACCAAGTTGTGGGCACTTAAGACTTCAATAGTCCACTGTCACTGCTGCCACCATAATAGACCCAGGACCATGATATGCCACCACCATAGAAGTGAACTAGCTAAAAGACTTCATTATGGAAGTTTTTTTGAATAATCAAAACAAGGGGACTCTGACCCACTGTCATACATAATGGAGAGCCCACTTTTCGCCAGAGGGCCCCACCAAGACCCTGGAAAGAACATCCACCATGTTAATCCTGGGTTGGGAGCCTTGATCTATGTGATGCAAATTTAAATCTTGTTTTTGTGAAGACTGAACTTGCACATCACTGTAAAAAAAGTACACCATCCACAGAAAGTGGCCCATCAAAAGATTGACTGCCCACATCTCAAAGTATCCTTAGGCAACATTGTAAACCCTACTCTGACCCCATTGCTGGTAATGCATTCATTGGACTGTGAATGAATAGATAAAGGAGGAACAGGCCTGCAGGGCTTACAAAAACGGTTGTATGAATGTGTTCGAATGAGTGACTTTGGCTTGCAGTGAAAAGAGCTTTAGGTGGTCAGTAAGTCAGGAAATGGCACCATTTACATGGAGTCTATTTACTAGACGATATAGACTTTTTATCCAGGAGTTCATTTATTGGTCCCTGTTTGAAGTTGTTACTCACTGCGATCAACAAAGAAAGAAGAGTAGTAGCTTTTCATGTTATTACTTGAGTCAGAATAAGTTCCCCTGGAACTGCCATTTAGCACAATGCAACTCACAATAATTCAACTCAGGCATTTTAAACATACAAACTTTTTGACCATAAATAGTTCTTTAGAAAACCAAGAAATCGAACCCATGATATTTCATTTTCATTTTTCCCAGTGGCAGTTGGGTCAAGACTGTTTTTATTACAGACAGAAAGAGCAAGTAATGTCAGTGTGTGGCACATACCCTGCATGACACCCGTTTGCTCTTCACTGTCACGACACAATCTTATTTGGCTTGTAAATTCGGAGATTGGATTTACCTTCTTGTAAATGCGGAGCAGATCAGGAAAGACAGCTAAGGGCAATAACAATGTCCAAATCTCTCCTTCTGTCTCAATTGCAATTACACAAACAGAGCTTTGCAGGAGTTTGTAAACAACGTACTATAAGTGTGAAAAGATATTTCTGAATGTTAAATATGGATTTATTTCAGGCATTGCAACTTTTAAATGGCATAACTGCCCCTGTTTTTTCTTGTCTTCATCATGATATTGCTACCCTGCCTTTCTTTTTTTTTTTTTCTTTTTTTTTTTGGGGGGGGGGCACCTGTTTTTACTGTTGTTAATTGTTTTATCTACTTTTATTGTATTTTTCCTACTTGTTGAGCTGACAATCTCTGAGTTTTATTGGTTGCTATCTTCTTTACTTACTTCTTCAAAAAATGTTCCCCTCGAGGTTATGCTTCTAACACAGACATTGTTTCTCTTCAACCCACATGCATAAACAGTTTTGTGAATCTTTGCACTGCCAAATTAATCTTGCAGTTGTTCTTTTGATTCAAAAGCTGGCAAAAGACCTTTAATAACCTCAGTGGATGCAATGCAACACTGACAACTTTATAAATATGTTATAATATCACAAATGTATTTGGCAAAACCTAACACCTTAGCCTCAAAAATCTGAACTGAGTGGGTCTTGTATCAGTCTGGTCCCAGGAGATGTGCTCCATTAGAATCGAGCCATATGTTGCTTTTCGATGGCAGTTTGTTTTTCTCTGAATTCACAGATGAAGATATGTCCCCAGAGACGAACAGCTTGTGTGTGTTTGTGAGAGAACAGGAGCTGGAGAGTACATGGGACTGAGCGGTGGTGTGTGGCAGAGCCTCACCACAGCTGCAGCATTTCTCCTGGCCAGCACAAGGGAGGGTCACCCAGAGCAGAGCGTATGCCAATGTGCCACAGCTGTGGCCATCTGCAGGATAAACTGGGCTTCTTTTGGAAAGCAAGCCAGGCTCCAGACTCCTTGTGCACATGGGATGTATGCACCAACATAAAACATACATGGGAACAATTTATTTGAAATCAACTTCAAAATCGGGTCTTCCTTGAACTTTCGACCAATTTAAGGAGTGATAATGGTCACGCATTGTGGCTATTGGTCTATCTTTAACCTGTTAAGCCCTAAGGGGATTTAGAGCAATTTCCGCCTAAAACTACATACTTTAAATAAATCAAGTATAGCTCCACAACTACAAGGACTACATGCAAACTTTTGGTACCTGTGTAAAGGTAAGACATAAATGAATATATTTCCAGTGGAACCACTGTTGCAACTGTTACTATGTCTGATTTATTCATGATTAAACACAGAAAATGTTCTATTTTCTTGGCCCTTGCCTTAATTTTTTACTAAATAAACATTGGAAATCCTAGGAGAACCCCCAGGTTGTATTCATCAACATCTTGGCTATAACTACAGCAAAGTTGGACTGAATCAGTTGAAGCATTTATATTCCACAAAGGTTTTAGTGGCCAATGTGGCAGGCGGAGCTGGGATTTCGGCACAATTTAGCCAAATGTGCCAAAACTATGCTGAATGTGTTTTTCACCTCATAAAAGGGAATCTGGTCAAATAAAAGTACTGATTACCATTGTAGGAGCCATTCTGTATATGAAATAGCCTTTGGTCATGACATTTACCCTGTGTATCATCAAAATGTATTATTGTGCACAGCATAATATCAATATAATGAATAAAAAATAAGTTAAATTGTATAGTTTTATCTCCAAACAATGGGATTTTATTGAAAAAAAGAATTTTCAATGGAAAACAATGTCAACAAATGTGCAAAAAGCAGTTATGTATATAAAAAAAAAAACTGTGCAAACAAATGTTGAAAACCTTAACCCTAACACTGTAATGACACATCAGGCTTATTTTGTAACTACAATGGTGTGCAGAATAGACGTCTCACCTCAAAGAAGAAGATAAAGGCTCAAGCGAAGTGGTGGGAGGCTCGGTCCTTTGAGTTTCAGACGGTCCTGCTTGCTCCTGGCTGTAAAAATACAGAAATAGGGTTGTTCTTTTTCTGATTACAAGATAATAAATTATTTATCATTGTACTGCGAAAATAACTAAACAACGTTAAAAAAAAAAAAACAAGTCAGTAATGCTGTAACAGTGAAGTGGTATTGGTAAAGTATCAATGACGTAACAACTTCATAACATTCCTTGAACCAATTCCAAATACAGGTAAATGTTTTCCCTTTGTTCTGCACGCAGGGATGGGGGTGAGGTGTTGTTGCACGCAGGGGTGGGGGTGTAGTGTCGTTGCAAAGTTTTGCGATTACAGGATAATAAATTCTCTCAGAATTCATTATTTTGTAATAATAAATAATTATTTATTATAAAGTAACAGTATAACTTACTCGTGAACTGGGTCCATAAGAAAAGATTCCTCTTCTTCCTCCGCTTCAGAAATCTCGCTGCTGTCCGATGATTCTTCTATTTCAGCATCACTGTTGTCCCAAAATTGTTCTAAGGATTCAAAAATGGTAATTTTCCGCTTATGTGCCATTATAAGTATTGCCGTTCAAGGGAAAAAAATCACTACCGAAAGATATGTCAAAAACAACTCACCAAGCGTTGTCTGGAGCGGTGCGTAAAACACTGTGAATCCGGATTTTACTACCTGCGTTACGCACGAAAATTGCGTCACCGGACAATGTCTCACAAAGTCACATGATACCCCGTTGGAAAGGGGAGAGTCTGTAGTTTTCATTGATACCAGCCGTGGGGATGTGGCAACATGTGTGTTTACTGTAGTGTTTTTCCAGTTTAGTCAGCAACTTCCGGGGGATCTTTAAAGGACATCTTGTTTTTTTAAATTGCTGCAAAACCGAACGTATTTATCAAAAGTTGGCGACTCGTTTTAGAAACACTAAAGACTCATTTTGCAAGGGGTTTGGAAAAAAAAGAATTCGGTGTTTGACCTACTTTTAGAGACGGCAAAAGATGAATGTCATTGTTTTTGGCCCGCTGGCGGGCTGGCCAGGCTTAACTGGTTAAATATTTTCTTTCTTATTGTCAAACTAACATACTTTGTAAACCTACTTTTTATTGCAGGTCCAGTAGCAAGTCTTTCAGGTTATGTCTCTACCAGCTTTCAATATATAGAGTGACATTTTTGCCCAATTCTCTTAGCAAAATCGGTTTTTCACTCTTGCCGCATATTTTCAATTTAATTTGGCTCTAGCCCTTGACTTGATGATTCAAACATATGAATATGCTTTAACACATTCCATTGTAGCTCTTGCTGTATGCTTAGGTAATCTGTCTGCTGGAAGATGAACCCTTTCACTAGCCTTTTTTTTTCTAGAATTGACCTGCATTTAGCTCCATTCATGTTCCCATCAGTTCTGATCAGCTTACCTTCCCTTGCTGAAGAAGAGTATCCATAAAGCATGATGCTCCCACAGCCGTGTTTCATTGCAGTGTGGTGCTTAGGGTGATGTACAGTCTACGATTTCTTGCAGTAATTAATTTCTTCCTGCCACTCATCCATAAAGGCCAAACTTGTGAAGTGCACAATAAATTATTGTCCTTTGGACTCTTGGCTGCTTTTTCAATTAATGCTCTCCTTGCCTGGCCTGCTAGTTTAACGTGGATGGCCATTTCTTGGTAGATCTGAGGTTGGAGTAGTTTACATTTTGAAAAGGTTTGAAACATTTCTGACAGAGCTCTGTGCTGAATATTGTTGAAAGCAAAGCTTAAAACTATAAAATCAGAAATGGCAGTCATGTTTGGATAATATGATTGCAGGTAGAGTACGGTAATTCAAACATGTAATACGACATATGTCATTTCGATTAGTGCCTGTTGCTTTTCCAACATACCAGTGACAGTTTTAGAAATGGGTGATGTACAGTAGCTTGCCTCCCGAGGTGCCATTAGACTAGCTCTTGAAAAATACAGTGAGAAAAGGGTGACCAGGTGTCTTGCTTTGTGTGTTTGCGTCCCTTACCCCAGTCATCAAAATTGTCAAAGAACTGTGTGAAAAAAGAGACAACCCTTTAAGTCAAGTCAAGTCAAGTTTATTTATATAGCGCTTTTCAGCAACAAGGCATTCAAGGCGCTGTACATAAGGAAAAACATTACAATTATACAGAAAATCAAACAACAGAGGTAATTAAAAAAAATAAAGAGAATAGAATGATGGATAAGAAAACGAAAGGAAAATTGGACTGAAAACTTAACTAATAATGTTTAGATAACACATTCAAAGGCCA